>JAGXCT010037243.1:246252-259391 GCA_022495035.1 Philopotamus ludificatus | reverse complement strand
TTTTTTTATGCCATCGGAATAAAATCGACTGGGTTTGGAATCAAAATATTCTTCGATACTGTTTCTCATATTTTCGAGATAAACGTAACAACGATAATCTGAAGTGGCTGAATCAGAACTCTATGTCGGATGTAGAATAATATTCTATCCAGGTTCCTTTTTTTAATTTGCAATCCAAATTAATAAAAAAAAATATAGGCAAATTTAATGTAATTTTCCTCAAATGAATAAATGATTCCCTGCTCTAGTGGTTAAATTATGTGTCAAAAATACAAATTAAACACATAGATGCTCCTAATTATAGGAATGTTCTAGTGCATTATTAACCAAGATCAAAATTTTGAATTCAGGATTATATTCCTTCGTTAGTTGTTTGTTTGAGTTTATTGATTATATTGTGATTAATTTTTTTTTTTTAATTATTTTCTCGTACAGTAGAGCTGTCTATATGCAATTCTTTTAGGTTGTTATCCTATATCCGAATCACTAGAGCTTTCCATATTTGCATCATGCCTGCGTTTTGTATATTTCGCACTTATTAAAGATATCGAAATTAATCTTAATTTCATTTAATCGTCATAAACGTTGCTTTGTTTATTTTTTTTAATTTCAGTCGTGACCTGTCTGTCCAATTTTTGTGTCTAGAGAAATTATTTTTTTAATTAATTATGGCTTTGATATAATCGGTATATAAAAGATAAATAATGTTAAGCGAGCGATAGATGTATATTTCTAACGAATCACTGCTTTGTTATAAATCTATGATAATTATCCCGTGAATATTTCCGAATTACAATAGCGTAGTTATGGAAAGTGATAGGGACTATCGTTGTTCACGCTGATTATATTAATAGTAGGAATCTTAACTATTCAAAAGTGCATTCGTACGTGTGTGCGAAAACTGAATATCTGAAATATGTGTGGCGATTTAGCATATCCAAGCCGTAGTACAGCTCTGATCCGGAACATTCCTCGTTTGTTCCGCAAAGTTTCGGAACAATGCGCGCGGCGCAGGTTGAGTTGTAATGCAAACTTGGGCGTCTCCTACTCGGCGCCGAATCCTTACGGGATACGTATGTGAAAACTCATTTTCTTTGAAAACCGCCAGTTTTAATGCTAAAATCTTGGTGGTACGTACGTAAAGGGGAGCGAGGGAGGACGGCGAGGGGGTGTTGCCGCCATTCTTTTATTCTAAAGTTGCCTGGTTCTGGCTCACAATGAGGAGCGAACAAGTTAACGGCACAGTACTTTCTATGGAAATATTATTTAGTTTGGCAAGTGAGCGAGCAGCTCCCATAGTCGCGCAATCAGCTCCGTAACAACCGTGCTAACTTGGAAATTGCACGGTTCCATAGCCGAGGTTGCCGGCGATGAAAAAAGATATGTTTACGGATTTACGCATCGTTAAAATTCTTTGAAATTTGTCGATAACGTCCTTACATTTTTGCTTTGAAATGTATACCATGATAATCGAAACATGGTATTTTATGTACAGATTCGTTAAAAAAACTCTGAAGAGGAATTTAAATTAATTTCTTTTCCCATGCAGTCATACATATTAAATATGGCAATCGTGTACACGAGATGCCTGCTTCATCCCCCAGGACAGACCGCAACGCTTCACCTGAAGACGAGGGCGCGAATCCCATCGAGTCGCGGTACAATATTGACATAGCCGTTTGAACTGAGAACGCAGCAAACACAGCTCGGCATCCCCATCCACAATTATTAAAGTTTTGTCTGCCAATATTGCCGTATTAGTTTCTGAAACTTTGCTGTTTTACGCCTGTATGTCTCTGGATCACGTCAACGGAAGAAGTTTGCTGAATTGAATATATTTACATTCGATTTTGAAATATTATTACATATAATAAATATTTAAAAATAATTTTACTTATACTGGTTATTCTAATTATCAAAACAGATTAAATAAGTCTGATAAATAAATAATGATCTACATTTTAGTCGAAAGATTTTTTCACAAACGTTATTAAAAATCAATGTGTAATACAATAAATCAAAATCTGCGATTATTAGACGACCTATAATTAATTATTTTTTAACTATTCAATTATTTAATATTTCCATAACATGTTTAATGAGTAAAAGCTCATTGTTGTAAGCTTGCTGTATTATGTAAGACTTCGAATCGGTACCGAACCAAAATCCGGAGAGATCGTTGTTTTTGTCGAAACGACATTCGATTCGGTTTTTTAAATATTTATAATATTGTTTTAATTAATGTAATATGCTTATTTAAAAGGTAGTAACGATGCATTTTATAAATTATGGTAGAAAATAAATGAAAAAACTGAAAACTAAAAAAAATAACAGTTTAAAACTCTGTTATTATGTAATAAAATTTGACGTAAAGGTTTCAAAAAACCTCAAAAAAAATAAGTTGCAAATAAACTCGTGAATGAGTAAAATAATACCAACAATTTTAAAATTATTCTAATTTATCTAATAATAATACCAAGATAATAGTTACTAGAGATATATCTAAAGGTTAAATAATTAATATTATTAAGATATATTCTTATTTTAAAATTTACCATAAAAATAAAATTACAACAGTTATAACAGAATTTTATTCAGTTCATAATTTTATGTAAGTAGTATTTACATAAGTGGTTTAGAATAATGGTAAATGTTTTATAATAAGCTTGAACAAATAATATAAATCGTAAGCTTTCGATCAACTTGAAATTAATATTACCTAATATTAGCTGCCGAGTAATGTAGTGTGAATTTTTTTATTTATTATTTTTTTCGAATACCTCTCTTAATATAAATCCTATGTTACAAACTCTTTTGTATTTGTCTAAAAAAAATCTAAAAATAAATATTATAAATAATCATTGACCTTTATTGTCCGCAATTGCGAAAAAAAATAAAAACAACAATATTAGCTGCTTTAGCTGTACCGCCCTAACGTATGGGTTAATGATCAAAAAATAATAAGTAGATGTCTAAAACTCCAGCAAAAATTTAGGAATGAAAAAAGATACATTAGAATGAAAAAGTTAGGTTTAATTAATTAAAAAAAAATAAAAAGAACAATTAATATAATGAGCAATGAGACAATCTTAAAATGGGTAAATAAATTTCTTAGTTTAATAAACCTATGTAATATATTCAATTAAATATCTGATGCTATTCCACAAAATATGTAATCCATTGAATCATTATTATTTTTCAAGATTTATAACTGAATTGTTTCTACACACGAGTATATACAGCAAGTTCGATAATTTATAGCGAAATCTGCAATTTCTACCGTAGCTAGTTTTGAGAGCAAGACACTGTTGAGATATTGCGAATCGTAGGTGTTACAACGAAACTGGATTAAAATGTGCCGTATATCACTTTTATACGTGTCCTAAATCATACAACAACGACTTTTAACGTTATTGGGAAATAAGTTTTTCGATATATTTATATTATTCCGTGATGGAGTAATATTCGCGCGCTGTTTACGCAGAAATAAAAATGATTTATCGTTATGAATTCCGCGATAGTGGCTGAATAATAAACGGCGGATCCTTGAGAGTTCATGAATCATTGCGGATTTTTATTCGGCGCGAACGTGCCTATGATTTTCCTAGCATAGATCATTCGAAATTGCTGAATTGATTCGGTTTCAATTAGCTTTTAAGCTTTGTGGGGCTGAGAAGACCATAATAATTTGTATATCATTGTTCGTCGGAAGACCGTTTACCCGGGTACAGTGGCTGAGTGACAAAGCGATGGAGCACGTAGGTAATTGGGCAGACTGCGGAATATTACCGTCCAACCTCCAGATGCTCTGGGGTGTTCTGGAAGCCCTGAAAGGACCGAGGGGCACTGCAACTCTAATTGAAATATATTGCAGCGGACGCCACTGGCGAGACACTATTTAACCATTAACGGTCGGTGGTGTTGCCACCCTCACACGATCCAAACAATAGCCAAGGTGCCTTTGTGCTCTGGCACGTGTATATAGTTGAATGCACGACTAATTAGACTCCAAATTTAAATGCCATCTGGACGCTTCAATTATAGTATCCTAAGAATCGCCAATCGTATCATCCAGAATCGATCAGAGACGTATTAGCGTTCGTACTCTATATAAAAAGCGATTGTGTACATACGATTCGCATCAATCAATCGCATCCAGATTCCCCTGTTCCTGGCCGCGATCCAATATTTCATTCCCGTAATTTTATTTGAAGGGTTGTATTGTGTTGTTTCAAAATAACGTCGGAAAATTGTAACGGTACACATTTCAATAAATTGATTTATACGCTGGAACCGCAACAATGGACCATTCAAGAACCGCCATTGAGCCTGGCAAATAGAGCTGATCAAAGAACAATCGGCCGTTTGTTATTCGGGCACTGCTTTTTTAATACTCGTCCCAGCGAATTTCAACAAAGGCACGCTGAATAGGTGCCAAAGGGCGAAAATCGGGTAAATCCATTTGTTACCAGCGGTCGATTCATCACCCTTTTTCGGGACAGTGTCTGTAAGGATCGCGTCGATGCGGGCCTTGAAGACGAGGAATGCTTGATCCATGCCCTTTGTGTCCTTGATGAATACTGACATATATAAGGAATACCCGACGAAAATGTTGTATTTTTAAATTAAAAGTCAACTTAAATATCATTATTACATATATTAATTATATATTCTTTAAACAACAAACTTTCATCTCAAAGCTTTCTTTCATATTTCTTGTAATTTTATTATGCTATTTGCATAATAAAAATGATTTAGATGAAAAATATAATATATATCCAGGCCGATTTTACCCACGAATTTTTTTTTGTCTGATAATGCTTATAAATAAATTAATAAATAAATATTTAAGAAGTTAAAATAAATAATTCATTTACAATCCTGCCATACAGACAAAAGGATTTTTTGTTGCATTAGTTTTTTATTAAAATTTGTATAACGTTTGCTTATTCGGCATAAATCCTTTCATTTGGAATAAGGCGCAAAAAATATGTTTTTTAAAGCTGTAGTTTAGATATCCATGACGGATGACCAATAGCAAAAGAAAAATGTATAAAAAGATTGTCAACGAAAACACAACTGATCATTGAAAAGGACGATGTGCTAAAAACTATTTTCGTCGGTTACCCTATATGTATAAATATCTTCTGATATTTTCAGCAGCGAAATATTCAAGTTCTAAAATTAGATAAAGATTGTATGGAGTGCTTCAGGCTTGTTATTTATAATAAAATTGTTTCTTTTGAGAATATCATATTACTAGATTCAGATATTTCTCAAAATATATTTCCGAATATATTTTGACGTTATAGGGATGTTGTTTTGTATTCATAAGTAATAATCCTGGCGCAGAGATCCATCACCAAGCGCTCGCCAAATTACACCTCGTCGTCCTTTCAGGTGGCGCACAGAAACGAAAAGAACAAACACGGTGTTTGATTAAGATCGACAATTGGAGGGAGATTTGTCTGGCAACAGTTAACGATAACGTTAACCCAAATCGAATAGACCCGTTCCCCGGCAAGGCGAGAGAGCCTTAGTAATTGGTTTTCAATCTTTCTCCCCGAGGCGGAAAAACCGGGGAAAACTTAACTCGCTTACACGGAAACGGAACATTAAAAAGTGTGGAAAACGAGCGGCGCGAACTTAAATTGAATGATTTACAAGTTGCGCTGATAATTCGGGCCGGATGTGTCGGATGAATTATTAAGGCCGCGCGCTACAAAACAAGATATTACTAATCGCCGTCGCTAATTTATACAATTGCCGCAATAAAGTTTCAATAAATGGCGTCTCTTCGTTATCGCTCGGCGTGAATGGACGGCGTCGTTCTTGTCCGGCATTAAGCACTGGCCACGGAACTGGACGCAATCACGATAACTCATCCGCAGACTAATCGCGTAAGACTGGGACAATTATTCGCAGTAATTTAAGGCAGTGGCTGTATCTGCAGGCGGTTATCTCTGGCCGGAAGTGAACATGTCCGGTCGATTGGGCCGGTCCGCCTTATCGGCCGGAAGTATCTGGGACCGACTCGTGACCGGGGGTCATCGCCGGCGCCACGTCGGTATCAGCGGCTGTAAAAACCAACCACCCTGTGGGTTGTGCAGGGCGGTTCAGAGATTTAGAAGTCTTTGAACTTAAAATAAGAAATAATATTCACATTTATAAATATATATTATCGGATTTAAGATTCTTTGCACGTATTGTCCGTTAAAAGACGTCGAATACTGTTATTTTTCTGATCAAAGAAGCGATGTACCTTCGAAATGAAGATCGCAGGTTATTTAGTCTGAATATCATTCTTGATTCCTAAATCATGCTTTGAATTCTGAGATAAACAGGCGTATATCTTATTACAATTGTTTTTGTCAAAAGTCTGTCTTTGTTTATATATTTAAATTGTAATCTTGGCTTAAGGCTTGAACACATTCGTCTTCACAAAGAACTATAATATGTCATAATAAATATAGCTCTAGTCATCTTGATTCGATAAAAACAAATACATTTTACAAATGCTATACTGAATACCCACTTTATTGTTAATTGTCAAATGGGTTTTAAGTATTCTGGTATGTTTGGCGATTTTTATTGTGGAAGAAATGAAAAATGTAGAATTTTTTTTTAACAAAATTACAGCTATGTTGCATCAGTCTCTATATTTAGAAGGATATGGTCCCCTGTGACTTCTATTTGTTCTTGAAGATAAAAAAAAAAACCATAATCTTTTTATAAACATTGAGGAGATTGTAAAGATTTAAATACAATACTAAAAATAATTGAGGGAGATTTTTATTTATTATTTGATGAATTAATAATAGAAAATAAAGAAAACTTAAAATCCATGTTGGAATCCATGAAGGACCACATTTTAATAAAATTAAGATCTATTTTGTATCACCGTCCCTGATAATGAACGTGTCTTTTTCCAAATTCTATACCTAGATATTTTCATGCTTTAATTTATTTATTTTTAAATGCATATATTAAGAATTCGATCTATAATGCCAATTAAATGAATATACCAAACGAGTTAATATAAACTCATTGACTAATTAGTTTTATTTTTAATAAATTTCGAGATAAAAGTTCAAAGTATGACATAATATCCTACCACTGAAAATTCTTTTGCAACTATGAAGTGCTTAAAAATTCAAGGTAATCAGGGTTTGTGGGTTAACGGGGAATACGTAATTAATAAATAATACGGAAAAGACCTTAACATATATTTTTTTTCTAAATATATAACCATAAAAAAACAAAAAAAAAGATTTTCAATTAATTAAAATTTATGTTTATTATAATAAAAAAATCACCGATTTTTACTTACTTTTATTGTAAAAAGAGCAGTTAAATTTGAGGTATATATTACAAATTATTAAAGCTTTCAGATTATGCCTACTACATCGATATATACTATAGTAGAAGGTGTCGTACACGTCACTTTATAGAAGGGAACGTTATAGAAGGGTTGATTCTACACGATTATTGATTGTACCGCAGTACTATGATTCCATATGCTGAAGTCAATTATACAAATAATCATTAAAAATTAAATATATCAAATTTTTTTACTTTTTTAGTCATTTTATTTATATAAATCAATATTTTAAATAATATAATAATATTATTACTTTTTAGATATAATGTATATTTTATTCTTGTTCTTTTGAAATTAGCGTTTTTTTAATTTGTTTGCGTGACACGCGTACGTATGTCAGATAAGATTTTATTAGTGTTCAGTTCATCCGCATTTCATTTATGTTTTCGCAAAGCTCGTCATTAATTACCCCGGGAAAACTTTTTAATGAACATCAATTTTGGTAAATTGACGTACGTATAATTATACATTATCTGATTGACGTTATAACTTTGCGTATAAGATTACAATAAAAATAATATTTATTAGTTTATTTTAAGCATTAAAATCATTTTGATTTAATAGTATCGTTTTATTAAAAGAAAGCTTAGCCAGCCGCAGATATCGCATAAATTTTACAATGTTAAATTGAATATTCTTGCATGTAAATATTTTTATTTTCTTTAAACTGATATCCGTGTCTGGATCAATCATCGTAGTTTTTTCCTCTTATATTTATTTTATTTTGGATCAAAACAAGAAAAAAAGCCCATTCGACCCTAGACCCCCGAGCATGTACACAAATTTCATTTCGCCGAATGTTTTTTCAGGCCATGACTCGGATAACAAGCGATGCGGGGGTGGAAAAATGTGTCATGAAAGAGGGGAGGGTAGGGTCTCAACGACAATATGAAAATTATTCGTTTCCCGGTATTGAAAAATATAATTTAATGTAAATCGAGATGTCAAGGTAGAAGATGAAGATGGGGACGAGGCCCTTATGTGCGAAACCTGTGACAAATCTCACCATTCTGCACAGAAACGAGTAACAAAATAATCGGAAAATTACTCAATTGGCTTTTCCGATACTGTAATTTATATTCATATAGAAATATATTTTATTGTATTATGTAACATAATATTAATTATAAAACCTTTTTTTTCAGGTATGTGAAAAATTCTGCGGAATACACGCACAGTACGGAGTAAATGGTAAGCCTGTTAAAATTATTTTTACCAAGGGTGAAATATGAAAAAAAAAATAATTGACGCGAGAGTTTCATATATACGTTGAATTTTCCGCATTTTCCATTTTCTTCGCGCACAAAAATTTTCCAAATAAAGTTACCTTCGGTTTCAGACGTCGGAATGAAGATCGATGCGAACAAATTATTATTAACCGGTAGTTAGACGTTGAGGAAATTCCGCGAGTGAAAAAAAAACGCGGCATTGAATTATTCATATTTTCCGTGTCAGTTTTTCTGTCGTGCCAAAAGTTTGTTTGGACTTTTTACGGAGCACAAAAAAAGTATTGTATTTCTGTGTTTTCCTTTTATTATGTTGCCTATATTACTGGCGTGGGAGGAAGTTTTTATTCGAGTATCTCATAAACGTGCGTATTATGTTTCACTTTGGCGTGATGAAAAAATCTAATTCGCGGATATGTATATAAAGGAATGCGTATACACTGGTGTATTAATTACGGGCATGTCTTTTCGTTTGTTCTGGAAAAGTCGTAATCCAGAAAAATAAGTAGACCGTACGACAATGCGGACTAAAATCTTTTGTTTTAAAATGTTACGCGGCCTGAGCACCAAAGTTCGCCGAGCATCTAAATTGTGAAAGAAAATATAGTTTTAATATACGTTTCATTAAAATTAATTGGAGAGTCTTATTTTCTTACAAAAGAGATTGTGCTGATAAACAATGGGCTAGCATTAATTTTAATTTAAAAAAAAAATTAAATAATTTTCTCAGCGACATCAATTCACTATTACTTATTATTATTTTTTTGTTATTTGTAAAAAAATATATATTTATATAAATAATATCGATATGAAGATGATGAATTGATTGCTTAATATAAAATTCGCATCGACATAATTTCAGGCATATAATGAAAAAAAACTGAAAGGTAAAGGCGGAAATAATAAATATTTAAATACACTAATCAATCATTCCCTGTTCTTGATCAACAGGGTTCTCCGGGACTGCCATTAATAATTGAGTCTGTATCCCGCGGAGACCTCTCCCTTGGGTGAGGTCATTATTCTCCCAGCGTGTCGTCAGTGGGGAGATGCAACAGCTGCATGAGGGACGAGGGAAGAAAAGTCTACGGAAAATAATGCGACGCTAGTTAATAGGAGGGACCTGATAAATAGTTTGCTTTGTTGGCGTCCAAAGAAAAATATGTCGTCATCGATCTTCTTTATGATGTATTGGCTGTCGAGGGCCCGGGTTTGAGAATTTGCAGGGGAGAAACAATGAGAATATAATGATCTTTACCAAAATTTATCAAGTCTAGTAGAAGAGTTATTAGGCTGAATGTATTATTTATAACATAATCTGCAATAAGTTTATGAGTTTATACATAATAGTATCTAAGAAAGTATGTATGACTTCCAATGTTCAAAACAATTTTTAAAAAAATCTTTTGGTATCGAATAAAAACAGGAAAAATTCGACTTCGTCATCAGTTTGATTTTACAAGCATTTCGTAATGGCCGGTACGGGTAGAAATTTAATCTAATCGAGCAAGATCGGAAGAATAGGGTCGAAGCCTAACATAAGATATATCTTCGAGTTACTACTTTTTGTTTTTTAAGTCAAAATTACAAGCATATTTTTGTATCCACAAAATCATGTGCGAATGTTATATGCATTATGTCTGCATTGTCTGCGAATCATTAAGTAATTATTTTGCGTCCAAAAATATCTGTTTCTTTAAAAATCATTAAAATATCCGAAATTGAATTAAAACAGTTTGGTAATTCTTTGTATTAAATTAAAAAAATATATGTAAAGCATTTTATGTTTGCCAACTTTATTAAATATTTCTGGGAAATGATGGGATAGGAATTTTATATATTTATATATTTGCCTGGACACAGTTGAGAGGGTAAAATCCGATACCAACATGGTAGAAGATGTACGTCCAATGCCAGCAATGGCCAAGAGAGGGAAACTCTTTTTAAAAAACCGCATACCAAGACGGCTCGGGTCCCCGCGGTATGGACACGACAGGGGAGCCCTCACGTCACGTGAGAGACTCAGGTTCCTTTGGCCTCGACTACCATGCGAGAGTTTGGTAAGGTCCATGCCCTCAGCGAGTGAGAGCCTTGTGACTGGCAAATGATGATGATGATGATAATAGTATTGTAAATGCTGTTAATAAAGAATCGTATTCGAATTCGTAAAAATAGTATTCGAATATTACATACAATTTATATCAGTTTATTAATCTAATGCTTTAGTTTAAAGTTAAAGTACACAAGCATTATATTAATAAAACATGTATATTATTCTATTAGAAAAAATTAATGCAATAAAAACACAAGGAAATATCTAACTTCGATTGCCACTAGAGAGTTTAGTCATATCATCGATAACGTTTAAAAGAAATAACACAACTAAAAATATTAATGTTACAATTAAGGTTAAACATTCAAAATTTAAAAACTAGTAAAATGTAATTTGAAATATGTGAATAGCTGAAAACTTTGTTTGAAACTTAGCTCTCGATTGTTATTTTTTTAATAAAAATTATATATTTTTTATATACACTTTCTATAATAGTTATAATGTAAATATTTTTGTTAGCATTATACTGATTTGAAAATAGATCATTTTAAGGAAGAAGTATGTTCAAGATCAAATATTACTTACGTGTAATTGACTAATTATTTTACAAGGCATATTCATTGTGGGGTCAAACAATTGCGATTGTTTTAAAATTCATATAATTTAATGACAGATCTGTGAATTATTAATGGATTATTACCTGAAATATTTGGAATATATTTAATATTCAGGATGTCAGCACAATTAGCAAGCCAAACTCGTAAAAAACACGTCGAGTTAACTCCATAAACCGAAACAGAATATGGCCGAAACACGAGCTGCCATTGTTCGGTTGCGCACGAGCCAACTTTGTCGGCAGTGTGTATAAATTTTTTGACCCCCGAACTAGCGTACATTTGTCATTTTTAGACCCCTAAAACTGTTACAGTTTTATGACGGATAAAAACAATGCTCTTTTATACGTTGCGATTTTTTTATTCGCATTATTCCGCCATTCTTTCGCTCTGCAACACGCGGCCCGGTATCGGAACAATTTTTTTTCACGGTTCGTCTGCCTAATTTATTCCTATTCCGGCAGACATTCAATATTATGTCGTGCAAAAGTGATCTTTGTGTACGTGTATTATTTTGCGAATGCGATATATTATATAGCGGTGTAAGAGCATTCGAGTATGCGTATACACTCGATAAACCACGAACATCATTATGTGACTCCTCGATAGATCTTCGCGATTATAGATTTATTTAATATTTTGTAACGAATGATAAATCACAAATGGCGTATTTTAAATTTGTCCCCGCTTGTATAATACTACCTGTATACATAGGTAAATAAAAAAAGCACGTTTTTTTCCTTTTACTCGAATTTATATCCACGTCACTTTACAAAGCTCGCAAAAAACGGTATATAAATAGCCCACCTTGCTTGAATAGATGAAAAGTAAACTTGAAGCAAGTTGGCGGAAGACCTTCCCAAAAAACCTTACGGAGAAAATTCTTTGCACGCACTCTACAATATCGCCAAATACATTGATACACTTTTTGTAGCATTGTGCGCTAAATTGGACAATTTATTGTACAATTATCGAATTGTAAGATGAATATAAAACGATTATGATTATATTTTTATACGATAACATATATCAATTATATATTTTCTACATGAAATTTCTAAGCATTCATGTGAACCTGATTTTAAATTTGTCCAGCTGCACGTAGATTACGTTGGTCGTTGGTCCTCGGTCACACGGTTAGATATCGTACGTCCAGTTAACGGCTGAGTTAGCAAACTGAATGGCGAGAGGAGAGCACGCGTGCTTGCGCTTCCTGCTTCCCGGAAATTGAACTAAAGTCGCCCCGAGGATTCACAAAGCAATCCCGCTACTCTTGATTCCTCATCAAAAGTCCCTCATCCGAGCTGATTACCACGGCCAAACAGGTAAATTAATATCCGACGTATGAATATACAGAGACCGACACCTCTAGTGAAACTTTGCAGAAATGCTATATTGAACTTTATAATTTCATACCAAAAAGCTATAAAATGTTAATAAAAAATGACAATATTTATAGTCGAAATTCTATGCAATAAACAGTATTTATTAAGAGGATAAACTTTAACCTATTGCGGTCCAACATTTTTTTTAAATTTCACCTGCTCTAAAGTGATTTCTGAGCTTATATTTTTTCACAAAAAAAAAAATGACAAATTAATTATGTCAATCAAAATAAAGAGTGTTTCACGATCTCGAATCTTTATTAAGATATTTTTAAATATAGACAACCTTTCAAAGCAAACAAAATCGTCGAATAATCCTAAAATTTGAGTATTTATTTGACTATGATGCATATATGGCATAACAGAAAGATTCTAGAACGCCATTCATCCATATAAAGTTTCGATAACGATTCTAAAGTTGCAATGGGAATGAGTCTCTCATACTAATATTCCCCCAGTGTCAAATCACGACACTGGTTA
>JAGXCT010037243.1:184107-245951 GCA_022495035.1 Philopotamus ludificatus | reverse complement strand
AAACAATATGTGACATACGACTCCCAAACGTCGTATACTTACAATACACCTTCCGAAATTCCGCAGGGGTCAAATTTAGGACCTTTATTATTTGTTTTATTTATAAATGATATTCATCGGGTCCTTTAATGGAAATTTTCACTTTTCGCAGACGATTTAAAATATTTCGATCTGTTACTAGAGTGGAAGATGTCCTTTTGCTGCAGCTGGACATTGATTCTTTGTGCGATTGGGCAATATTAAATTGTCTTCCATTAAGTATTGGAAAATATCAAGCAATAACATTTTCTAAATCAAAGGAGCCCATCATCGTAATTACAGACTTGAGTACGTAACTATTTCTAAGCAATCGACTGTTAAAGATCTGAGTATTTTATTTGATTCTAAGTTAAAATTTAGTTTACATGTATCGGACGTGTGTATGAGGTCATCACTAATGTTGAGCTTCGTCTTGAGAAATTCTCATCACATACCTAGCGCCTTAATCATGCGAGTGCTATACGATACATTGGTTCGAGGCTTCCTTGAATCGGCTTTCATTATATGAGCGCCTTATGACGTCTTAAATTCCCTCATATTAGAGAAGATACAGAAGAAATTTTTAAGATATCTCTACATGGGAGAGTTTGGAGTCTAACCAAGTTTATATCCCAGCGCATGGGCACAGGGCTGCCTGGGAAATGTAACCCTCGAGAAAAGAAGGTCGATTCACTTAGCAAAGCACTTATTTAAACTGTTGGTTAGCGTAGTACATGTAGCCCCCTTGTACTGTGCGAGTTGCCCCTATGGACGCCACCTCACTACAATCGATCTCGTTTGCGTGTGCTTTTTCTTCCGCCAAATGCGAGGACAGGTGCTCTCAGAAACTCTCCGTAACCAGAGCTATTACTCTACTTAACCACTTGGCCGCATATGTAGATATATTTGATGTTAAATATCGACGTTTCGTTGATATTTTATAATTCTTTACTTTTCTTTATTGTTATATATGTTATTTTTTTCAATTAATAAAAAAAATGTTCTTCAGCTAAATGATATTGCTTTCTAATAAAAAGCAGATGTAATTTAGCGTTGTATTGGTGTGGCTGTGGTTCCGATTGCCGAAAATGAAGGGGAATATATTCGGTTTTGATGAAATATTGTTAATACCCGTCGGAATGGTTTGTTTGGTGCTTGTGGAGCATGTGCAGAAGACAGCAGCCGTGGCTTGCGGGTAATGGAATCATCCATACGTGTCGGTCCATCCTGCGTGACGCGTGCGCTCCTTACTCACCGACCAGCCGGCGAAGACGTTACGGACTTATAATTCTGATAATTCCGCCATTAGCACAACCGGCACCAGTTGGGCCGCATTATCGTCTCGGCAATCGCAACCATTTGTTACACACCGGCATAATGCGGCCGTACAAGAATATTGCGACGGCGGCACTCCGAAACAATCACTGTATGATGTTTGCCCACACACGATCGCACTGCATACGTGGTTCACTCAAAGGGTTAAATCGCCCGGATGCCTCGCCCTCCCCCTGTCGCGAATGTTTGCGAAATGTGCGAGTGCACACTATCTGAATCATTTATGCCTAGTGCTCGCGGCTGCGGCGAGTAACAAATGTCGGGGACACATCCGCAGCGGATAATATTTGGTTAGTACGCGCCCGCCCATCGAAATGTTTGCAAAGCGTTGTAAATTCGCCGCATGTGTACATTTGCATACCGAAACTGTCACTGGAATTTCTTAATAACACTTAATTATATCAATTTATAATCGCCACGAACAAATTTTCCTTTTTTATTTGATGTAAAAAAACGAAAATCGGCATATTTTTAATATACAGCAAAACTCTGTCTGACAAAAAAAACGTATTTAGAGACAAAACGTGAATTGCGGCTTTGTAATTATTCAGAAAACATTTTTTTTATTAAGAAAATTAAGCAAATCTCTTTTAATGCTTTGGATCGATGGATCGTTTCTTCTTGTATGTAAATATCAATGCTAGTAAAATGGCTTTTAATGCTCTCAATATAGCCCTACGCATTTTCTTTTAACTTTTGATCAACATTACCACTTATTCATCGAAGAGTTCATAGTCAAGCAAGTTTCCGTAAATATGAATCTTCATTTTTCATTATAAATACTGATGCTTTAATAATTCGGAAGTCGTATAACATGAACATATACGTTTCTACAGTAGTTTAATTATAGGTAAAATTAGATTATAGTTTTTTTTTCTTTGAGTCTTGTAGCGATTACATATTATTATATAAGATATTAATCCACTTCCCTTCATTTCTGAGGATCGTGACCCTGTGCATGATTCCCCTTATGGAGGACCATGGACATGGTTTTCATGGGGGATATGTAGTGCAGTGGTTTCCCGTTGACTTCTGCATCGCAGTATTTTTTTTATACTGAAAGCTTCTGCTGCTCACGCTTATATTTTTGACAATTATTTTTTTGTGAAATGAAGGTCGTCAGTCTTCATCCTACCCCTCTGTTAACCAGCGTCACTCAGAAGTATTCAAAATGGTCACCCATCTGAATACTATCTGCACTTATTGGCAATTAACTTAAAGAATCATAATTTGATTGTAATTACCTCCAAGCTATGACGTATCTTATAGTTGAAAACTTCGTAATAAGCAGTTGTCTGCTATCGTGTAAGTCTTCGTGTATTTCATAACTGTAGGGCCAAAGAATTGTAATTCTCTCTTGGACTTCAAACTTCTTCCATTATCTATAATCCTTTTTTTATAATTAATCAGTTCACGTCAATTCTTTTATGGCTGTCACTGTGTTTTAATCTTTAACCTAGCCGTGACGATAGGGTCTATTTAAGACCCCAAGTTTTTAATTATTCTAGAATAACTATCTAAAAAAGCTACTTCGCTGTTCTTGTCATTAGCGCGTCTTATTGATTAGTATAAAAATTCAAATTATCGACCAAATTATGAAGTATATCATTAATAACTATTTTTTTCTTAGAACAATCCAATATTTTTAAAAATTCAAGATATTGATGGAGAATTCATTAATAATTTGACGTGAAATGCTTGGGGTTCATTTTACATTGTAAATAGGGATGGACAACGCTTTAGTTGCTTTAGAGCTGCCGTAACGGATCGGTTAATCATGGTAAGTTTATTTAATATTTTTAATATAATACACGTTAAATATTGAAGTAAATCAGACATGGTAATTCGTTTTTAATTGAATTTCCAAAACCGTGTTATATAAACCTTGTTTCACACAAATAGGTCACAATTAATCAACCGTGTTGTTGAAGTAACGAGTATAACAACGTCTTGGATGTATACTTAACATTGCATGTCCGAAATTACTCATTTAATAATTATTAGACACGATAAAAATAAGCGACAATTCTTCATATTAAACTATTTTTTAAATCTCTTATTAGGTCCAATATAATTCTATACATTTACCACTCTTCTTATATATTTAAATATGCCATGTATGTTGCCAAATATAGGTGATATACTAAATTTGCTCAACTCTGAACATCAATCCTTAAACGGATGATAATGTTTCAGAGCCAAGACAGCTTCTTTCTGTCTAAATACTGTTTTTCTTATACTTTTCCTTATATAGTAGTCTTAAGAAAACTTATATTGTTGTTTGATCATCAATATACTTATGTTTTCTCAAGTACTAAAATACCTCATACACTTGTGCTATTCCTTTTTGCAATCCTCGAAACACTTCTAGAACTCAATTTTCAGTATTATATTTAACTCCTTTGCGATTTGACTTTAGCTTCTTAATGTTAACAAAACGCAATTATTTTATACAAGTTTTTATCCCTACAAATAGTGAGAAATTGTAGAGTTTATGAAATACGTATCAAATCTTGTATGTATAGCTTAAAAATATAGAATCTCCAATTAAGATACAGAATCTATTAAAGATTTTATATTTTAAAATTGCTATTTCTAGTATATTAATTGTAAAAATTTACGATGCAAAAGATTATCTAGATAAAATGATATCCGACTCGTAAGACTCACACAAAGAGAGCATCTTCGACAAGGTGATCGAGTAGCATCGGATGCCATTTTTCTAGGTCTGGGTCATTGGGTAACAGGACGCTCGGGAAAAACGGAAATTGCATTGTGCTCATTCGATAACTTCCGTTCTGAAAAATTTAACGTCAATTATCAGAAAATTATTACTTTGATGTGTTATTATTATTTTTTTTAATTACCAAAGTTCGAAGCACATCTCCCATAATAAACACATTCGCCCCATCCTCCGTCCGGAAATTAAACATAAGCAAACATCGTTTATTTATTATAGCACACACGCTCGACTAAAAAACAGCCGGAAAATATTTTCATCCACAGAGATATGCTTCAAGTGATTTAAATATAATATCAATAAGCAACGGTATGCGCACTGGAGTGAAATCCACCAGATAAGCCTTTTAGTATGTCATATCGTATGACTCGGCTGTATGCCCGACTTTATCATACGTATATTGTTACAAAAAAGCGGCTACGAAATATTCCATTTGATATTGAACGTGTATATAAACTGCCGTCGATGTAATGCCAACGATTTTCCGAAGAGAAAAGGGGTGTCCTAGAAAAATATATATTTATTTAAGAAAAAAAAAATCATACCGTGATATTTTGATGTGATATCGCGTCGTAAAATTTTCTTTAAATTTTTCAATTTTCTAGAAGCCTTACAGCTATTCGATTTAGTGATATTCTAGCATCTATTTGAATGTTTGAATCGAAAAATCTCTATATATTCATAGATATTACTCTGCATATATTATTTCAGACTTTGTATGAATATATATATATTCTATTGACATTTATTAAATTTTTTTTTTGGTGATTGATGATGCTGTAGTATATTCAAATTATTATCTTTCCATGTCACCAGCTTGCTTTATATCATTTTTATAAAAACCATTTTTTTGATACCTGATGTACGATATTGATGAGAAAAAAATGGTTACCATGTTATGAAAGATACGATAAAGTGATTAACAAGTGAAGCGAAAATTTTCATGTAATATTCAATACAAGCACCGCGAATAATGGAATTTTGCAAAATATTACATTTTAATTTCATATATCATTAATAAACGCTTTTATATAACGTATATACGATAAATAAAATAATTTGTCCAATTATGATTGTTTTGAATGACTCAATCTTATGAAAATATTATTTCAATTAATTTTCTTATACAATATTTCGCAAAATTACATTTTAAAATTGCAAATATTTATTTTCTTATTCCTGTATACACTGAGCATTCAATTCTCAAATGTAAATAATAGCGTATACATTTTCATACAGAGCAAATATTTAATTCTGAAAGGGTATTGTCATTTTTCTCGAGCGGAAACGTTTCGGAATGTTTAAATTGAGTCTTGTTCTTTGTTCAGAAAATTTTGGCTGTAAAATTATCCGTGTTTTTCAATATTTTCGGTAATGAAATTATTGCGTCCATGCTTTTTAAATATCACAACGGAGGGCTTTTCCGCGAATGAATTAAATAACATTCGAGACAATTTATTTTTCGTCTTCCATAAATATTAAAAAATAAAAACGCGTCCGTTTTCCCCGACGCCGAATCTCGGGATGTAATTATTGCCGAAATGATTGTATGGAAATTTCAATTAATTATAAGGATAAATAATGAGACGTTTCGTTACGATTCCAATATTTATTTTGCTATAATAAACCGAATTTTAGAGTAACGATAACGTTTCGGTCTCTTTGTTCGTGGCGCCGTTTTGAAATATTAATTTAATCTAATATTTACATTCATAACGGAATATTTGATGTAGATATTTTTTTGAATATTTGATTATCACTCTATGGACTTTTCTTTGAAATTTTGATACCGCGTCTGTTTGGTTTGCCAAAACAATTGAAAATTCCGTTTGCCTTAGTTATACCTTTAACGGAAATATGACTCTAAGCTTTATTTATTATATTTAAAATAAATAGAAACGAAAAACGAACAATATTTCATATATTATTGAATCCTAAAAAAATGATAAGAGCCTATTCGAGACTTGTAATTTTTCTTTTTTACCATTTGTCCATTGTAAAAATAAATAAATAATATTTAAATAGATTATTATTATCTTTTACTATTCTGAAATCATAAAAAGTTAAATCGTTTAAAAGTTCAGTCGTGAACTATTATCAACGACTGAATTATAAGTGCAGTTTCAATCCGATTGTATTCGTTAGTCTACTAAATGAATCCGTTAAAATTCTACTGCGAGGAGAGATAACACTTCATCTCTTCACCAAATGAAAAAAGCTAAATTGTGGCACGTCAACAGAACCCATTCTCGCCCATGTTTAGCAGCAGTTTTGTTCTGGGCCCGAAAAAAAGGGAAAATAGCACACATCTGCAAGATATATTGTCTGTGGGCGGATATGCTCGCATAAGTCGCAATCGCTCGCCACAAAGGGGCGTGGTCCTGGAAGGAAAGAGCTTCGTAATTATCGCGGAAGCCGGAAGGAAGCTCCCCAGATACGGGGCTGCGCAACTAGCGGAGGGCACGTGGGCCCTCAACTCTTTACTGATGACGTTCGGCGTTGTCGACTACTTATTGGGCCTTAAACAAAAGTCGAGGTTGCCACAGTGGCTTCCCGGAGGGGAACCGGAACCGCCTCCCGACCCGAACCGGGGCGCCCTGATTTATCACTGAAATTTAATTGTTTAAGACATGACGCAATGAAATTCTCCCAACACAAGTGATATAATCAACGCAGTTAATAAATTTCAAACAACGCGCGTGATTTTATTAACATACCAATGTCTGTTAAATATAATAAATGAATTTCTTAATACATTTAAACCCGATTAGATCATGTTTTTATCTCTTATACACTATTTTTTTTACGATAGTTACGTTCCACCAAAAACCGTGCAAAAAAGTGATCAAATGAATTAATATAAAATATAACAATGAAGCAGTGAAATATTTTATTTAATTATATACAATTATCTTGTTTTGATGGTCTGTAACGTCGAAAGAAAGCTGAAAAATCGGTTTGCTTGATCTCCGACATACTTTGTTATTACTTTCCCCCTTACCGTTTATTTTCCAATTTAAAAATAGTTGTTAGCAACTCAGCCTCTAGAGACATACACCAGGAGAATTAATTCCTGGAAATAACATTGCTGGAACCCAGCCTCCAAATAAACTGTCGTGTGCATTGTCGTATAATATCCTCATTCCTCAAGACAGATTTTTCCGATGTTTTTTAGAAAATTAATTTGAAATACTCATAATATTTAGCTGAAACTAGGCAATCGCAAAACAAAATTGTATTTATTTCTTTCTTTAACTACGATAAATTACGGGCATAACAGAAGGATTCCAAATCGCCATTCACCCATATAACGATTCGATAAATATTCTAAAGATGCAAGGGGAATGAGTCTCTCATACTAATATTCCCCCTAGTGTCCAACCATGACACTAATAGTTTTTAATATTATTTTAGTTGGATTGAAATTTATATTTATTATATATTTATTAAGAACTCCTTGAGATCATAGTTTTCGTCGGACACCTATCATATACTAGCTTGGCTCGGTAGCGGTTAACTTACCTTATCGAAATAATATGAATGTTACTTATAAGCCATAACACTGGTTTATAAGATGGTAACAATATTTTTTTTGAAATATTGCCACTTATTATCTTCAATCTACTTATTTATTATTTAACAATCTATCATAACAGGAAAAATTCGCCATAAATGCCTGAACTTCACCTATTTTCAAAAATATATTTCCCGAATCGGGTTTAAAATATTTCAAATATTGTATTGTTATTATTACAACAGAATTTTTATTTAAAACAGTCGATAACGTAGATTTGCGCTCCGTGCCATGTTCGCAATCAGTGGCAAATATTAACTTTGGCTATAACGTCATGTCTGCCACTAGTGGCGGGCAGGAATAGTATCACTAAAAGCTTCAGAGCGCCTCTTTTCAAATGTTCTTAATATTATGATTGGCATAGATCATTAAGATATGTTATTTAATATTATGACTTACTTGTAAAGTTTATTTACGTCAAATACACTCATTAGCAAATCAAATGCACCCTTTTGCAAATTAAATACACCGATTTTTCAAATTTCTATACTGTTAAAAACACGTAAATTCAGGATAAGTATCGAGGTACTAAATGAAACCCGTTTTTTAGTTTGAAAGGAACTGATAAAAAAAAGTATGTATGTACATTGAAAAATATTTAATTGTTAAACTATATTTTTAAAAGGGTCTATTTGATTTGCAAAAAGTTGTATTTGATTTGTAAAAAATTGTATTTGATTTGCAAAAAGGTGTATTTGATTTGCAAATGGGTGCATTGACGTAAAAAACTGTGAGTTACATTAAATTCATATCAAGGACACAGAGGGGGGTGGGGTCCTTGAATAAGAAATACGCCGTGGCACGGAACGTGCTATTAATATGATAGTATCTAATAAATAATTGTTTATCTTAAATATTTAGAGTATTATGCTCTCGTTCGTTCATTTCGCGTTCTAATTAAATCAATAAACTATAAATTGACATTACGCAGAGCAAAAAAGAGGCGAGTCTTTGTCCGTTTTCGCAGATTCCCGCAAAACGGCCATAAATAAAGGAGCCGAAATAAAATATGGTCCGGTCGAACGGGTCCATGGGGACGCGGTCCGGTCCGCGGTCCGCTCTATAAAACCATTGAGTCGGTCCGACATGAAAGGCCCCCGGAGGACCGGCTCCATTTTTAGATCAACACAACACACCAACGAGTGGTGCAGCCCTGAAAAACGATTTGCGAAACGCTGCAGACTGCTACATAAATCTCCTTCGACCCGGGATATTCGGGACACAAAGGATCCGGTGGGGGCCCCCGGTGTCCCGCGACTAACCCAATAACAGACAAACACAGAACCCGGAGGCTCAGCGCACGCCACTGTCTATGGGTTTTAATGAAATGTACCGCGGGGGTGAGGGCGAGTGAATTAAAAGACGGTTTGCTCGCTAATGGTGTAATATCTACCTCGTTTGAATCGCTCGCGTACTACGGGGGAGAAGGTGAGATTATTATCAAATCAATAATTGCCCCAATTAGTGCATACGGCGTAGGTACACGTTGGCTCGTTCGATTTCATGTTATTGCCAATTGACGTCATATGCTTTTCTGTAACATAATTAGCGAAATTGATTTGTTCAAATATCCGGTTACAATACTATCGCATGACTTTGCTCAAAGTTCTTCGCTTGAAATATCAGGGTTATTATCAATCGATGAGACTAAATGCGACACTATGTATCCTCGATATTATGCGACGTATACCTTTAATTAATCATTCCGGAATTAATGATCCAATACAATATAAATTCATGTTGTATATCAAAATTCATACAAAAAGTTTATACATAATATAAAAAAATAACATTGCCGTGCTGATAGGATCTATTTGGAACCCCAATTTTTTTTAATATAAATTCTACATGTCTTAAACTTTTTGTATTTGTCTGAAAATGTCTAAAGAATTTATATTAAAAATAATCATTAAGTACATTTATTGAAAACATTCGCTTCTGAAGCCACAGGCGCGATGTTTTTTCTCGTTCGCATCCGGTACGATGTGCCGAGTAGGAGTGACACGTCCAGCGAGAGCTCAGTCTGCGGTGCTTTTTTAGTAAATAAGCAGAAATTATCATATTATTAAAGTACAAAGGCTAACACACAAAAAAATATTTCCACGACATTCAAATTCTAGAAAGCACCGAAAATCAAACTAATTTTAAAACGTTGTAACAAAACTGACATTGTACCTGGAGCGTATTTTATTTAAACAAATTCTAAAACAGAACTTGATAGATAAGATATATAACTACAATTTTCAACAGAAAACATCTGAAATTTTACATATGATTTTTTTAAATATGTGAAAGTTTGCGCTTAAAAAAACCCAAGAAAGTTTTGCACCTTAAGGCGTCTACGGTGTATGATTTTTTTTAGAAATAACCTTATAAACTAATATTTCACTATCAGCTGTGAAATGTTTATAAAACATTTTTTTTGGACACAATCCGCAATCATGA
The DNA here is from genome assembly GCA_022495035.1 of Philopotamus ludificatus. Classification (NCBI taxonomy): domain Eukaryota; kingdom Metazoa; phylum Arthropoda; class Insecta; order Trichoptera; family Philopotamidae; genus Philopotamus; species Philopotamus ludificatus. The sequence continues at coordinate 235,839 of JAGXCT010037243.1, read as the reverse complement.
ATAAAATTATTATTTGTATTTTTATATTTATATATTAAAAATATTTTAATGCTTGCATCGTTATTATTATTTTAATAATGTTCATTATCAATTATTATACTAAAAACAGTGATTTAACGTTAAAATAATTAATATCAAATTAATTAACTGCTTTATTGTTGTTGAAATAACTAGCTTTTTATAATGGCGAGAAATAATAAATAATAGTCGATTCTGTCTTTGTAATATTTTAAATTACTTGAATATTTTTAAAGATTATTATATTGACATAAAACAATTTTATCAGGTTTAAATTAAAATCTCTAACTGGCTAAAATCGTTATAATTAGAAAAAATGATTCGATAACTTATAAATATAAATATGATATTTTTAAAAAAAATTACTACACTTTTATAACATATTTAAATATTTAAACAAATCCTTACGCCTTGCATTCTAAATTAAAGTACTCAATATATTTTCATGTGAAGAATTTATTGTCAATGTGAAGGATTTTACGCTTAAAAAAATAATGACCCTTATTATTATTATCGTTATTAAGGGAGGCATTAAATGAGGTTTAATTACAATTGAAAATATTACGTATAATAATTATAACAAACTTACATACTTAATATGGGGTACTTATATTAATGTAATACATATTATTATATCAAGAAATATTGTAATAAAATTTCTTTATAGACATATGACAATATACATTTAATTTATTTTTTATAGACATCAGAATAGAAGTAATTAAATTATTAGATAAATAAATACGTTTTTTTACTTCGAATTATTTTAATAACTATAATATTTCATATATTAAAATATCATTGTACAACACAATATAAATAATTTAAAATATTCGTTGTATTTTGAATAAATTTCGTTTATAATATGCTTTGAGATAAACATGATCATTTGTGGTATAATGAGTATAATCAACGACCGTGGCGGTCGTTGAAATAATAATTATTCAGCCGCCGTTCGGCCACTTTAAAGTGCTTTAATTGAAAATCAATTGTCATTTTAATGATTTCTGCCAACTATAACATATCCGACACAGTTTGCTTACACTGCGACGATGGCCGAATGTTAAAACAAATATGTCGGCGTTATTCGATCCTCGTAAAACATTATACGGGCGGAGTGTAAGCCCCGGGCAAATTTACACCCCCGGCAATTACATCCCCCGCCGGTATCATAAAACTACTTTGCTTATGTGTTTAATGGTAATAATTTACTTTTATATTTGTAATGATTTCTATCGCGCCAAAAGGCCATGGCGGACCCGACATATGTTGCATGTTAACGGCGAGATGTGTAAAGGTGATTGCATGCCGGGGATACGTGTAATTCCGTTCAATAAATCATCGCGAAATATTGCGATTCAGGGGGGACCGGCTAATGTTGTTTTTAAAGTCTTAAAGTAAACGTGTAACATTATCTAGACAGCATTTTACAAACTTTATACGAGATTTACACGCTTATTTTTACCCACAAGTGAAAATAGAATAGTTGAACTTTGACTTTAGCGATGACCACATAGGTTGATTTATAGAAAATATATTTTCCATGCTTAAATATATATATATACAGTTAATTTTCGGCTAACGACCACCTTGACTTACGACTACCCGAACTGACGAAAGACAAAAATAACAGAAACATTTTATTTTAATTTTAGTAAAATATTTCCTGCGTTCTTTACCTCTGATTTTTTTTTATTATAAAATGTGTAATCAGGCTTAAAAAATAGACAGATTTATAGTAAAAAAAAACAATAAACTAGCACGAGAGCGTCAAGGCAATGTCAGTCTTGAGAATTTAAACTGTAATTTATTAAAATTAGTAATAATATAGATAATTCGAAAATACTCTAGGTCATCCTTCATACTTAGCAGAACATATAAACATAAAAGTGCGTTATTTATTATTGCACAAGCAATTGCAAGGAACGGAGAAAGGTCAGACATTGAAAGAATTTCGGAAAAAAATACAAAATCAATCCCACTGACCAGGAGGAATGTAAGAGAAAGAGACCCAATACCTTTGCATGTTTTATAAACATATTTATGTATAGTAAGTAGTTTGGCGCGTTAGATTTAATTATTTTATTGCCATCTATCCTTCCTTGAATAATTAAATATAAACATACAACATAAATTTTAATCCAACTGAAATAATATTAAAAATTAACCAGTGGGGGTGTGAGAGACTTATTCCTCTGGCATCTTTAGAATCTTCATTGAATCTTCATATGGCTGAACGGCGATTTGGAATTTTTCTGTCATGCCATCTATCCATCGTAGTCGAATAAATAAATAAATAGGAAACAAACTCTAAAAAAAATTAAATCTAAACGAGAAAATAAAAGAGATATCTTTAACGATATAAGCGTAATTTAAGTATTTACTCACCATAGCATTGTTAGGATTGACGAAGAATGAACTACAGAAAAAAACTAAAGGTGTTGAAAGAATTAGATAAACTTGAAGAACTACATAAGATGTGTTTAATAACATAGCAGCAGCTTCGTCTAACTTAGTGATCAAAATAAACAAATAAATATAGAGTTTATTATTCCAAATGACTTTTTTTTTACAAGATGGTGGATCGGAACCACGTCGTGGGTCGAATATTGACTGTACAGTCAACCCTCCTATAGCGCTGTCTGCTAAAGAGCGGCGTGTGCTGCAGTCCCTTCTATAGTACATCCTTCTAGAATCTAGATCGTCGTTATCTTTAAAACGCTAAATTTTCAAAAGCAAATCAATGCCCCTTTGGTTGAAAATAATATATAACACGAGTGAATAAACAAACTAAACTGCAACTTGTGTATAAATGCCTAGTCTTCTATAGCGCGGGTTTCTATCGCGTGATTCCTATCTCGGCGCTATACAAGAGTTGCCTGTTTTTTAATTTTCGATAATTTCAGAAAAATAACAAAAAAGTCGAGAGTTTCAGAGCATTACCAAAAACAATCCCGTTCTTTTTTTATATCTTATACATATATAGATCAAAACCCAAAGTATTTTTTTCTAACATTATGTTGACGAATACTTCAAAATTTCTGTAGGGGGCTCAATGTGTATCAATACGATCGTTCCTCCCCATACCAGGACAAATTTAAACATTCAAACCGGAAAATCGGTTACAAATCCTGGACAGGGCGATGTTATCGCGATAAATCGAACGTCCCGGAAAAGCATACGTGGGACCCCGGATTTTATTTATACGGATTGGGGCCGAGACGGGCTAGAAATACAAATGCGTATCAAATAAACATGGTCGCGCCCTAGGAACTCTTTCAGGGCGTATTCAATTTATTTGTGTCGCGCGAGACGAAGGTGAACTTTCAATATAGTTCCAGGGGCGCAACATGCGATAACAAACGGCCCGGTCGGGCATTATAAAGGGGCCATTTGTTTCTAAGTGTCTGGCTCGCGGTGACGTGCCCGTCGCCCCATATTGAATCCGAAGAGTGATTTGTGCCCCCTAATGCATTCTCCGACCCTGTACACCTCGTAAAAACACACCGCGCGCAGACAGATCTGATTATATTGCGTCTTTTTAAACATACAACGAATACTCTGATCGATTCCATATACTTCTCCTTTTTTCTCATCTTGTATTCTCTATCCTATTATCTGGGGTTAGTGCGAGCTGTTGCCTAACTCAAAACCGATTGATTTTCTGCTATATCTGAAGCACCCACATACAGATTTAGATTCTGTATTAAGCGACCTTATCTATCGAATGAAATCTTCACCTTTTACATCGGGACTTAAGACAGTACATAGCAAAGTAGATATTCTAGGAGCGGTGCTTCTATTTAATTTAATTATAAGGATTTTATAGCATAGATGCCTTTTTGCGCTAAAATGATCGACAGATTCTAACCACTAACACAAGTTGTATGTACCAAAAATAAAAATTCAATTTATTGAAGATGCTAATTGAAATAAAAGTAAGCATCCGTTAGGGCTTAGGATTTTAAGTTAACTAAAATGAATAAGCCTTCTTTAAAAATGTTTTTTCGGAAGAATTTCATTTGAAAAAATTTACAGAATCAAAATTAAAATCTCAGCATTTGGAGAGACAGGTCATATCGAGACGAATCAGAGATTCTGTTATTAAAGCCTGCTTGTCAATAAAATCAACTAATTCACGGATGCAGGTGCAAGGAGTAGATTTTAATTTTGATTTATTAATTTAAAGTGCCAAAAAATCCCTCGAGTTAGAAAAAGCTATATTTGATTTAACAAAGATGCATTAAAAAATAATCCATTCTAGGAAATAAAACTGGATTTTTATAAATTTATCTTTAAGATAAATTATTAGATCACATAGTTGGCAGAATATCAAATAAGCAGAAAAAGCTCACTGTAACAAGAAAACATGATGTGAAATCAACCTAAAAGTTTATGGAGGGAAACGCTTTTTTTATATAATAATTCTGGGATTAAAAAATCACTAATAATTAATATTATCTTTAACTTCTTTAAATGGATAAATAGAGGCACTTAAATTTGCAACATACGAAAAATACCTAATTGTCATAACTTTATACATTTACAATAAAATATATTTGTTGTATGTGGTCTGATACAATATATTAAATCTTGCTGTATTATAATAATTTGTGAATTAAGTTAGGCAGCTAAAAATAAGATGTAAGTAAATGCTTATTACATTTTTTATATTTAAATCTTATCCCTGGGAAATTAATACAAGCGACATCAGCGCTTATATCATCCGACATATTAATTTAATAATACCCGGGCGACTTGTATGAGAAGAGAAGAGCATGGGGAGAGTAGGGCATATTAATACATTTTTACGCATTGTGTATATTTAATGACATTTTACGAGCTTTAATGCGTAAGGATAATCCGCTTTATCCATATTTTATACTTTATGTAATGTGCTGTGAGCCCTCAGTCTTCCTGCCACGGTAAGCCCTAATGCGGCCCTGCGCAATATTTACAGCGCTCTGTACGGCCACTACACTTTTCGATTAACTTCATAAATTAGTTATCGGCGGCCATTTACCGAAATTTGCACGAGACCTTTATTAAATAAACCTGGCGCCGTATTAAATTATGATCCGCCAGAGGCGCGATGTCGGAAAAATCGCCACACATTGGAAAAATATTTATATTAAATTTCGCATCGCTTAATTCGAACGCACTGCAATTTTATCCGTCCATAATTTTGACAACACCGGCACTAAATCCAGCAGTATCTAAGCCTGTACCCATTTCACGGCTCTAGATAAAAAGCTATCCCGCTATCGTGTCATTATGCCGAACCAATAACGGTCGGATGGCGTGCCGTGTGCCGGCATTACCTTCTGCTTATAAACCCATATCCCTTATTAGGCCCGGCCCTTATTGGCCCGGCCCAAAACTTACGGCACGTCTTCTCGATGTGTAGCCCTGGGTTCGCTTTTTAATTAAAGCAAATGACTGCCAACTTTGGCTCCCCGGCTTACTCGAGTTATGAAAAGTAGATGGGCATTGCAAAAAATCACGGAGGCCACCTAAAGCCTCCTCCCTCACCTGTTCAACCAGAGGCGTCTACTTAATAATCTATATTTTTTTAATCAAGTCAGTTTATGGTGTTAGCTATGGGGGCTAGATGTACAATCTAAGTATGATTACTAAATATTTTTAACATTTTTATATATTATATTATACATTATTTAAATATTGGTCAATATTGTTTCAGTCGTTGTTTGGACCTTAAAAGAAAAGAAAAAATAATATCACTTTATTACATTTACATAATATATATTAAAGCTTACTTGAACTAGAAACTTAATAAACACCAAAAAATATTAAGTAGAGATCAAATAGATTGTGATACAACTGAAGAAATTATATATGTCTTTACTTTATAACCGGAGATGGCTTGTGCATATACACTGCGGAGCTGCAGCACCTCTAAGCAAATTGAGGAAAAAGATATTATTACCCAAGCAAATTAAAGAAAATATAAATATAATTTATATTTATTAATCTAGTCCGTGCACTAAGTAATAAGAGCGCTGCTAATTCATCAGCGCTAACAACGTCGTGTATTGGATGGATGCAGGCCGGTAACGGGGTGCGGGGGGTTCTTGTTATTAAACGCCGTGTCGCGCTGCGATTCAGTGCAATCATTCTGACTTATAGCAGTGGAATGCACACCTACAGTGGAATGCACACCTACAGTGGAATGCATACCTACAGTGGGCGCACGAACAAATAAAATTATTATTATTGATTATTTTCAACATTTATTTTCAACTTTTTTTTTAAAAACCGTGTAAAAACAAAAACGTGTTAAAAAAGTTCCGTGTAAATCGAGGGATAGGTGTACACATATTTATATTCAGCACAAAATTGTTTATAAGAATTGTATGTACAGCATCCATTACGCTTCGTGTGTTTGTACACGTGCCGCTAGAATGTGATTAAACATATGGCGTTTGCCGCCAACATGCTCCACTTTCGTTCTCTACAACTCGACGCCTACTATCACTACTTCCTATTTTTGGTCCAAACTACACGTGTTCCCAGTTTCTTATCAATCATTCAGCCGGCACACTGTCTTGTTTGATGTTAATGTTTAATTATACTGGGGCGGCGCACAATGCGAAATTGGTGATTACACAAACAGAGTCGTCGGGTGTTTCCTCCCACAGGATATCACAAACATGGCAGCGGCATTATCCTCTACTCACGCAGCGAGTGTGTTTTGAATTACAATTACAAAAGGAAACCCCCAGCAGTTTAACACTCGCTCAAAATCCTCGAGATCAAAGAGACAAGTCCCTGACATCAATGGATGGCGGAGAGCGGGACGGGGGTTTAGGGGTGGGCCCAAGATGTGAGACGTTCGATGGTGTGTATATATGGAGGTTTTGGGGTTTGGAATCTAATAACGTAATCGCAATACAAACTGAAAACGTCAGTTTCGAGACGCTATTGGGTTTCCATCTCCCGGCGATTTGGATCGCGACGCTTTTGTCCCAAACTTGTTGCTCGACGCTCTGTTAAATGTCTATTCACAATTCTTGGATCGTCATTGTATTATACATCAAAATCATGTATTATGCTAAATGAGCCAATTGTTCTTAAATGAGAATAATACGCCTTTACCATTTCTCGAAAATGAGCACAATTAGATCCCATTGAATAGAAGTTTAATATATTACAATCAGCTACTTAAATAGAATCCTAGCCGTGCCCACGATTTTTCTTGAATTTTATTTTTAATATGAATCCTACATATCAAAAACCTTTTTTTATTGGCTTAAAAAAGACAATAACTAAACCTTTTTTTATTGGCTTAAAAAAATCAATAACTAAAAACTTAAAAAAGTAATATTTTTTTATAAGAAATGAATATATTATAAATAATTATTATTTTTTATTGTATACAATCGCGAAAAAAAATAAAAACAACAATATTCGCTTCTGTGGGTACTGGCGCAATGTATTTTCTCGCTCGCATCCGGTACGATGTGCTGAGAGCGAGTGAAACGTGCGATTGACACGAGTTCAGTTGACAGCAACAGCTTAGTCTGCGATAAGACATCTCCGAGTGAGTTACTTAGGCTTTATATTGATTAGTTAAAAAAACAATGTCCAGCAAATTATGAAGCATATCATAAGTAACTATTTTTATTCTTAGAAAGGTCATTTTTTTTTTTTAAATGTTAAGATATTTTATTGATTTATTTAAAGACAATGCTTGCTTAGGATTACATGAAGCGTAAATCACGCGCTCAGCGATGTCTTACCGTAGGCTAAGCTGTAAGCTAAACCCCTCAATTTAGTCTTATCCGAGAAAAACTCTCAATTTCGTTTCAGCTTTTTTTAAATTTTAAATATTATTATCCATAGATTTTAAGTTACAGGTATAAAATTATTAAAATTTTATTAAATGGAATTAAGCTCTATCGAAAATCTGAAGGCTTTTAAATAGAAAAAAATTGAAATGTTTGGTAAAAACGTTTTACTATAAAGCTTAAATTATCATTGCTTTACATACAGCATATTAATAATATACTTTTATTGCAATGAAACATCGTTAAATATTTTTTTCAGAGCTCGGATACCATTTTTATACCCATTTATTTATTTGTATTTTTTACTAAAAGCAACTTTACAATATAAACGATTTATTTTCCACTATACAGATAGGCGTATGTAGTGGAAAAAATAATACATTTTTAGATAAATTTGTATTAATATTAAACATATTTTACTAAAAATTAGCATAAAATAAATTAATTATAGGAAACACACGAAATTAACGCGATCGCAATCGGACTGCGAGGAAATGACCAATGTCACGATATATTAAATTTAATACGTTTCCCATGCAATGTTGTTTTATCCAATTTTGTTTTAATTAAACATGTATGTTTTATACGTTTCCACGATATGTATAAATAAATTTATTACCTTCCCCTATATGCATTAAAGGGATCAAGCAAAACCGTAAGGGATTTCCATACAAGATATTTATTGTCGAATAAAAAAAATATTAATATAAAAACAATGCGAATGGCTCAACGTATTATGCGAATGAATCCAGGGCCGCATTTACAATGTTATGAATTATATGAATACGACATTGTGTAAATAACAAATTATAAAAAAAAATCCACATATAAAATAGATTATGTGATTTAGAGAATTGATTACAAATGAAAAGCTCGTCTTATAGTGAATTAATCAGGATTTTCGCAATTGTGTTATTTGGAGAAATTAGTGGTCTTTGGTGATGAATGTTTTAGGAAAGGGGGCATGTGGAGGAGTTGACATGGGTCAACCCTGAGTACCGCAGAAGACCACAAGTAGCGGAGAACTTTGATTATTCAAAGGACTGCTGCATTTCAGAAAGGGTGACAATCTTGACGTAGGGTTGATTTTCCATTAAGGACGGAGTAACTTGGAACAACCAAGGCATATGCAAGTCATTTTCAAAAGTATGCTAAGATAAATCGTTTGATATGTTTTATGCTACCCGTCTAATCGAATGTTCTGAATTCGGAATATGTATGTAATCGAATTAAAATCATTGCATATTAGTGTCGTAGCTGGTTAATGCGAAGCTGGAAGTACCTAATGAAATTAGTGCAGGGCAGGGTCGTTCGAAGGCAATTAGCGTCGGTGTGCATGGCCCTACAGGTGTAGGTGTGACGAGGGTCTCGCTCGAGGTCCTGGCCCCGAGGTCCCGAGTCCTTGCTCCTCTGCGGATTTATCGCCCGCTGTCGCCTTCAATGCGATTCGATCTGTCGATAGCAGGCGAGGCCGCGACGTCTATACGATAAAAGCTCCTTTCACCTGGAATTAGCTATTAGAGAAATACATTTTTCACACCGCACACGGAGAAATACACGTGGAACGTCAGAAATCGCAGGTGAAATCGAGAAATTCTACTTTTTTTTACATGTGTATGTATAAAAGTAGGACGTCGAGATATAATCCTCACGAGTGAGGGAGGCGCAGTTAGGAAAAGCTTCGGATTGAGTTATAATCCTTGATCCATTACTGTAAGCCGTGATGTGCCACCATGAATATAGCGAAATGATTTGTATTAATAATGATCGATTAACAAAATATTAAGTTCGATCGAGTTTTGTATAATAACTCCAAGGATGTTGTATTGTTTATCCAGCTTTTTTATATTAGGTAAACAATTAGTCTCTTCTCAATAAGACAATATTTTTTATAAAATTAGCAAGTAATAATGAGAAAAAATATCATATTCTTGATACAGAATATATAGATGAATATATCTAAATGCTTTTCAGTGCGTTGTTTGATATTTTCTGAAATACTATCAATGAAACCCGAAGAAGCAGAAGACATTAAATTAATAATTTCATTATATAATTACAGTCAACCCTTCTATAGCTCTCCGTGGTAGAAAGCGGCGTGTGCGGCTGTTCCTACTATAGTAATGCTATCTAGATGTTGAATTCGAAATTGTTTCTGCATCTCTTAAAAATTAAACCAATCTACTTTAAATGCTTGCTGGAAAAAATGGTAGCCTGAAGTATTCACTGGAAAAAATGTTATACTATCAATAGAATATGAATTAACAATTCAAATTTGACGTGGCATTGGTGGAGAAGAATTTGATTAACTGGATATTTAAGATATAGAAGAAATATTAAAGGATCGTGCTTTTATAATAATGCACTTGTCAAAATGTTAGATGAACCCCCTACAATCAATGACAAAAGCAGTAGCACAAAATTAGCTACATTTTTTACAATAAACCCAATAAATAAAGGTTTAGGGTTAACTGATAAATAATATATTTTTAAAGAAGTTTCTCTACAATGGTAAGAAGTCCGAAATGAAGTTACAAACATGGTTGGTCTTTTATCATAAAAAAACAATATTTTCACACTAAAAGCAGACAATCCAGCTTTATGCTGGATATCTATTTCTGGGCATAATAAAGTATAGATAAAGTATTTTACATAGTTTTCAAATAGAAGCCTCTTTGACAAAAGTTTTTTTAATAATGTTCCATATTTTAATATAGATTAAATATAACAATGTATCGAAAATAATACGAATTTTTACTATACATAGATTTAAATAATTTGCTTTAAATCGGTTACGTTTTTAAGCATATTAATGGAAATAAAATTCCACGAAATTACAGGTTACGTGTAAAAAAAATCGGGTCAGTAATGGTCCCGACGATTTGCCGTAATTATTTCGAACAAAATAGATCGATAGAACCAATTTATATCTAACTAATCTCACTTTCATAAAGTTTACTTTAGTATCATGTAACAAAGTTTGATTTAGCCCCACACGCGATACATTCTACAGCTAAATGATTTGTATGTACGGTTAATTTCCTATCGTGCCGTTGAAATTTTTATTTAACACAGGCTGGGTTTTCAATCATATCCAAACAATGCCATCACTCAATATGTTTAGCTGAAGCTGGATGTACATATGTATATTCGTGTATGTTTGGAGGCTAATGTGTAAGCCGATTATCGATAGAGAGCTCTGGAACATTCGCCGACATTCGGAGCTACACGGTGGCTTACGTACGTATGTGTCGGGACTTGTGACATGTCAACAAATTTGAGAACCTTTCATCTACTTGACATTCGTAATCCTCTTTCAGATTTTGTTGTCGTCTTCGTTTCGGCGCGCCGAAACTGCCAACCGGTGATACATAGTTGAATGTGCTCTGACATCTCGGCGTAACATTTCTGCGATAAGGTCAAGTGAATTGTTGAAACGAGATCGATTTTGATGTTCGAATATGAAGAAATTGTTACATATGGCAGAGTGTCGAATTGCACTGCCGTTGGCTTCAAAGTTTTAGCATATGAGGACTTGAAAGCACGGCTAAAGTTTCAAAGCCATTTCAAAGTTACATATAAAGCTCATTTACAATAGTAACAATTGAATTCGCCATATTTTATGTAATTAATTAAATACTCAAATAGATAGCAAATGTGTTACATCCATATCCGGTGTTTCTTGATCCGAAACTTGTTCCTAAAACATTTTTTTAAATTAAAGCGTGCTGTCCATAGCTCTATGGAGTTCGCGCTCCGTTGAACGTTGCATGTGCAAGGGGTTGGTTGCATACGGAACATACTAAAAAAAAACTACTCCGAACAATGGTATGGTAAAAAAAATGGTATAATCCAGTAAATTGCATTGCTGATAATGGCCGTTCCGGCTACCGGTGGCGCTGTATGTTCCCGGGCCGGAAACTAGTCCGTTTATATAAATTATTAATGTCCGTTGTTTGTTTACAAATGTCAGACGGCCCTTAACATTAGACCGTTGGATCTTGACCCCTGCGAATCGTATACAGCATCGCACATTTTTATTTGATGCATTATGTAACATTTTCTTGTTTCTGTTACAGGTGAGTACTGATTGCAAGCTAGCCTAGAATAATTCAACGTGTGGTAAGTTAATATTGATAGTCTGTTACATAATTCAATAGTAATGATAATCAATGCATGTTATAAAAAAATATAGATTATAAGAACATCTGAAATCTGTCTGAAAGTTTATAAACGTGCTGTCAAGATTGTTTAATTCTATGAAGAACATCTTAACATATTTAATTAAATTAATTTAATACATTACCATTACCATTTTTTTTAAATATTCATTTACATATGAAAGATGTATCTAAGGTTTTGTTTATATTCATCAAGGTGATATAGAAAACTACAATAATATATTTTTAAAAATAAAATAATATGAAAAATAAGTATTTATACATAATTTATTGTTGGTATCTGATGCACGAAAATACCGCACTTGTATGTAGAACTCTAGCTTAACATTCCAAACTAAAAATATTCATTGTTTTTATTATATTTGTTGTGTATATCAAGTTGAAATAATAAATCTGATCTGTTCTAGAAGTTAATTTTTGAATATGTTTTTAATTAAATTTTTATATTTATTATCAGCAGCGTAATAGATTTTATTTTAATTAAGAAATACATAAAGTTCCATAAATACACTTCCACGATTTTACGAATAAATTAAATTTGAAAAAGTTTTACAATGAAGCAGTTTTTAAAATAATGAACTCGCACATCTAACACCTGTTGCAAAAATTATCCGGCGTGAAAAACCATCGACCCTGACAAAGCAGATGCTAACTTCCCTCGAATTTATTAAAAAATGCCTTCCTATTAAACAAAATTCTCCATTGTGTTCCTCAAATAATTCGTAGTGGATGACTGTGGTATTCGCCACAGGCTTATGTACACAAAATGTACGTTACCGGTCAGTTTATTGAAACAACACGGGTGCAAGGTGTCATTATGCAGTGATGCAAGTTGGTCTGCAATGTGGCGTGCGCACTTTGTAATTAGGGGAACCCCAACCCCCCATCGGACAGCTCTCTATTATTAATTGCCGGTTCGTGTGCTAACTCCCAATGTTTTCCGAAAATATTTTGCAACTTGAACTTCCCCGATGAAATCTGATCCGTCTATGTAATTAATCGGCCAGAATTAAAATCGTAAATTTCCGCAATCTGCAATAGATTTTTTCGTACGCAATCATTACATTTATTTGCACTGAAAAAATATAAACTCATATCCGTTTTCCGATCCCCTATCCAAATTTATTACATTTTCCCCGCAAACAACGATATAACTCTCCTCTCCCATACGACTGGTCTAAAAAATACGGGGTCTTTGTATCAAAATGGATTGCGTTTCCATTCGAAATCATTCCGGCTATCTTTATGTGTTCATATAAATATATTTGAAGATTAAATCTGTTGTATGTGAGGCCATTTGCCGCTTGTCTGATCTATGGGGTAGGAGTGGTTGAGAAATTAAATCCCCATGAATCTACCAGGCCGTAATTGCTGTAGCACTCCGTTCGTCTTTTTAACGCGATTGATGTGATATATGGGATTTTTAGTAATCGTTAAACTATTTACTGCCGTTTAAATATATAAGATTTTCGATTTATTATTATAGTTTAATGTTATGCAATTAATAATCTGTCAGATTGGCAATGTCTGCAATTATTTCGAGCGCTCTTAGATCTAGATTGGCTCGAGTATTGTCGAAACGAGTTCATTATATCATATTTAGCGGATGATAAACCATGTTTATTATGTCGTTTATTTTCATTATACAAAAAAAGAACAAAAAAGACAACCGCAAATGGGAAAAAAAGAAAAATAGGCCGAAATTAAACGGACAAAGGCGAAATAATGACGGCGGGGTTTGGCACGGATCCCGGGCACGTGCTGCCATCTGTTACGCACCAGCCGTTTGTTGCGCGCACAGACACTCTCTGAAAAACACATTTTCAGATACGACATCGTCGGCTTTTTTTGGCCGAATTTGCCGCCGGAAAAATATGGACGGATGTCTAATAACAAAAATCACTATTTTTCCATCTTTTAATTTGTTACGGCGTCATAATTGCGTGCGCTCCCCTCTTCGAATTGTTATCTTGATTCATTGTCTGTATAATTCTAATATTGCACTGTTAATTAATGTATGCCTCCCCTAGTTTATCAACCATTACCAAAGGGAAGTACTAGCACAATGCAATTCGTCACAGTTGATATCATACGTATCCTCACTTCCGTCGGAAACAGCAACGCGATGAAAAGTAATATCGTTTCACAAATTGCATCTCATATAATATGCATATTTTAATTTAAAAAATACTAAAACAATTCAGAGAACCGTCTAAAATAAATGTACATTAAAAAAATCGCGAGTTGATGCAAGACAGTACATTTCATCTTTATTATCTCTGTTGTTTTATATTCACTATATAAATTTATTACGTTTCATACAAAGATTAATGTCAAGAACACTCGCGAAATTTAGTGTCGCTATTTTATACGTCAGTATAATCCGCGATAGTGCCATAGATCTATAACCGAATGGATTAATGTCTGCATTAGCATTAGCGACAGGTCGTTCATTAACCTACATTAAGTGGTCCAGAACCAATTGGGATAGAAGGAGATCGTTTAAGACAGGGATCATCATAGCTAAACATGAAAAATATATAATAACTTTAATAAGGAGAGTTGATATTTACAATTTAATACTCAATATCAGTTGATGATTCATTTTATTATTTAATTTTAAATTTAATCTTAAAGATTTGTGAATCTATCCAAATCAAAAAATCTTTCACTGTGGCGTTTCTCATTGAATCAGGTGTAAATCTGATTTTTATATAAAAAAAAGTATGTTTTGCAGTTGAACAAATGTAGACATACAGATGCTTCGGAACATGGATCGGCAATGTAATGCCCGTAAAATCTATTTTAAAAGTACCTCAGTATTAATTTTAAATAGTGTTTAAATAACAACACATTAGTAGATTTAATGTATACCAGTGTCTCATAAACTTCCGCAGAAAGTTTGCCGACCCTATCTTTAGGACCCAATATACTCAAACCTGTTTTTGTACGGTCCTTATTTGTGCATATTTTTGATCTCTATTCATCGCATAAAAATAATAATTTGCAGAGCTGCAGGACCCCCAAGTAAATTAAGGAAAAATATATTTTTATATATAATAAGATATATGTGTTTATAGGGTCCTCTCTGAGGAGGTCTTTCCCATGGATTAAAGGATTGCTATTGGGTGACAGAGCTAATATTCACTTGCGACCGGCTAGTTGAGACTCGTTTTGGGCAGATGTGCATATGTATGTCTGTGTAGGTGTGTGTGTGTGTGTGGTAGCTCCTACTTGTCACTCGTGACTCGTTATAAGCAGATAACGCCTTAGAGAAGGGAATAAACGAATACCGAGACAAACCCCCTCCTACTTGCCTGGACACAGTCGAGAGATTCAAATCCGATACCAACAAGGTAGAAGATGTATGTCCAATGCCAGCAATGCCCAAGAGAGGTAAACTCTTTACAAAAAACCGCATACCAAGACGGCTTGGATCCACGCGGTATGAACACGAAAGGGGAGCCCCCTCACATTACGTGTGAGACTCACGTTCCATTGGCCTCGACTGCGATTCGAGAGTTTGGTTTAGGCCCATGCCCTCAGCGAGTGAGAGCCATGTGGTTGATGATGATGATGATGTGTTTATAGATTATGCACTATGTATACGAAAATATTAATATAATATAATTTATATTTATTAATCTGATTGGTGCCTACGCGAAGAGTGTTACTCCGCATAATGTAGTGAAAGAGTGTTATTTGCTTGTTAGGGCTACAGGGGTTTGGTATTGGTCGGATGCGGAACGGTAGCGGAGCGCGAGGGGGGGAGGGGTCTCTCTGTTTACCGCTGTGACTCGGTGCAGTCACACTGACTCACAGCTTCTTTGAGCTACGTGCCATATATTTTATTATTGTTATTATTATTTTTACCACATCTAATATTTTATATTTTAAATAAAACATGAGCGATTTTTATTTTTAATATCCTGCAGCACCCCCAAATATATTTTTTCTACGGGTCATCACTGGGTTTGAGTGTGCTCCGTAAATTTACTAAGAAGTGTGTTAATATAAATAAAAACAAGATTTTAACTAATTGCTTCTAATTACATTTCAATTTTCCCACACTAACATTAACATAACATCAACATATACCTCAGTCGGATGCTGGAATATTAAGACTACGACAATTTCTTTCTTTTTAATCACCGCTTGCTTACCTTCATGATAGTTTGCAGAAGGCGATATTTTGCTTCACGAATTATGTGCCAAACATGATTAATGTGATTAACATTTATTTATTAAATATATGTACATATTTATCAAAGGGTTTTAGGTGATATATAGCGTTAGGAAAATTCATTATTGTATGTAGGTCGAGGGTTCATGTTTATCCAGTACGGAAGTATCGTAGTATCCTTAGAGATTTGATCTTTGCAGCGCACGCGCTCTTCCCCTCCGCCGCTCCGGCCCTGGCTGCGGCTCCGCGACCTTGGGCCGCCTCAACCGGTGGACGGTTAGGGCTCCGCCGTTGGCTGAGCAACGACTGCTCACCTGCCGTGATTACTTTTATGAATGCGAGCACGTGACTTCCCCTGGCCGCGCAGGGAAGCGTGCCACTAATGGCCCAGGTGGTCGAGTGGTTCCGGCAGGAAGGGAAGGCCAGATGGCGTGCCGCG
This sequence comes from Philopotamus ludificatus, assembly GCA_022495035.1. Lineage (NCBI taxonomy): Eukaryota > Metazoa > Arthropoda > Insecta > Trichoptera > Philopotamidae > Philopotamus > Philopotamus ludificatus. Next base: position 219,210 of record JAGXCT010037243.1, on the reverse strand, counting down.
GCCCACACGCGGCCCCGGGACACGGGGTTATTAGGCCGCATGAGCGAGCATTCGGCCCTGATCAGATTCTTCGGGCTTCTTCGGAGACAGATCCGACAGCACTGATTGAGCACGCACCCCGCGTTGTCTTCCGGCATCGGCCCGTTTGTTATTTGTGGGGCTGCCGGGGCATTAGGGCCGACTTCCCTCCTCCCCCCATCGGGCACGGATTCAACAGACTCATCAATTTGTATGTAAGGATGATCGTCGGTACTTGGGCGCGTGACGTGAATACCCAAACACCAATTAATATACATGTGTGTATTGCATAAATTCGATACAGCCCGCTCGTATAAATTTATAGCGGGGGCCCTGGAACAAAGTGGGACGTGGTCGACGGGGACGACACGGGAATCCGGGATATTCGCGTTCGGCAAAGTGTGGGAGTGGCGGCGGTCGCCGGTGCAGCGATGCACTGTCTCTTGTCAAAGAGAATTGTTTCGGCGATGGGTTTAACTGTTTTGTCAACGAAACGAGTTAGCAAGCGATAGACTTTATCGAATATAATATTACGCCATTTATTTTCATTATTAGTTGTGCTTAATTTGCTCAATGACAAAAATAAATTGACGTGAAAATAAACACATATATAAATAGCAGCATATTTTTATTGTTTATTAACAAACAAGTGATTTTGGAATAACTCTTTTAATACATTCGCGATAAGTCTTGCATATGCACTCAATTTTTTAAGTTATCCAAGTCGCCAAGAAGTTGTGTGCAAGTGAAAAATTCTCAACCCTATACAATTTTTTAGTTACTGCGTCTCATTCACCAGGTCGTTTCTCTTACTTAGTCTCATTCGCCAGGGTTTTTATTAATTGTGTCAATTATTAGTGTCTCAAGGCATACGCTTACATTTTTCAAGTGTCTGCCGAAGTGTTAATATAAATTATACATTTCAAAAGATTTTTTTATTTGTCTGAAAAAGTCTAAAGAATTTATATTATAAATAAACATTGTCCTTTATTGTCAGCAATTAATAAAAAAAACAACGATATTCCTCTCTGTTGCCACGCGCGCGATGTTATTTCTCGCTCGCATCCGGTACGATGTGTCAAGTGCGAGTGAAACTGTGCGATTGACGTTTACGCATCATATTGATTAGATTAAAATCGAAAGTATCGACCAAATTATGAAGCATATCGTAAATAATTATTTTTTTCCCCAGAATAATCTATATTTTTTTTAAAAAAAGAAAAGATATTAACACTCAAGCACCCGCTGTTTTCAGGCGAAACTTACGCCTAACCCCACATATTTTTATCGATCTTACGATTTTGCGCGGCTCTGTAAAAAAAGCTTGAAACCTTTTTTCCTATTGGAGATAATTTGGTCAGAAAAGAAGTATCATACGTATAGTATACTTATATTAGATTATTAGAATATTTAGATAAGAAATAAAATTTTTCGAGCTGTGAAAATGATGATTTATTATATTTTAGACGATAAAAAACTTATGTAGTATGTGGGTAATTTTAGTTTTGTAATAAAGGATGTGACGGGTTGTACCACATATTCCAAAAAAGTTATTTTGTTGAAAAGATAAACGAAAATCTAAATTCGATACAGTCGATGTGTAAGTACTGGAAAGTTTTTGATCCAAATAATCTATTACTTCAAAGACAGTTTTTAACCATAAATAAATAAATATGTCATATATTTTACAAAGGGAATGCAGAGCGAATGAACCTGTGCCGAGTGTAAAACTTTAAAAGAAAGCCTTTTGTAGCGCATTAGAAAACATGTTTCGTGTGAGCCCGCGTTAAAGTGGGACCGGGTGTTTACCGCTTACAAAAATTTCCGCACTAACGCGGGATTGAGTCTCGGAGTGTCAATAAAGAATTTAGGATTTTTTTTCCATAAAATATTGACCCCCTTTAAACGACGCGGTTGTTTTCGAGCCGCCGCGACGGATCTGTTAAAAATGTATTTTCATATAATACTTCTGTGAGATCTACTTTTATTTTAACTTACTTTGCACTTACAATTTTTAATTGAATAATTGGTAACTAAGTTTTACTTTTGCTAATTAATGGGTTAGCATTTTCTCTGTCCAAAATTCAAATGCTAGATGATCTGATTTTAACAATTAAAAAGCTCTCTGTTTAATTTTTCATTATAATTCTATGCTATATATTTAAAAAAAAAACAATAAAAAATAATTATATTGTCTAATATCTACACGTATATATTTTTAAGTAGTGCTACATAATCTTTTTTGCTGTGTGGATCTGTATATATTTTTCAGTGGTACCTGGGGACTGTCTTCATTATGTAAATAATTTAAATCTTTGTTGAAAAGCGTTTCGTTTTTCTTCAATCCGTGCACCGGAAGTAGTCCACGGAACAGAATTTGAATATATAGCACTAATTTAAGTATACTAAATAGAAGTTTTTTTTATGTAAATCAAGTTTTATAACTCTAAAAAAGCCCTAATTTTAATAATTAATCGAACATACAATTGATTACTTATGTATAAGTAAATTAAATTACATACATACATAAGTTCACGTTCGGAAAATGACTTAATGTTTTATTCATGGCCCGGCATCAATGACATAAAATCGATATATTAACTTTTCCGTCAGATAAGTATTTGTTATTTTGTAGTTCAAAAGAACTTTATTTATAAACCTTATTAAATTATATTCTTGTGATTTGATTTAATTTATTATTTAGTATTGACAGTGCTATTCAATTTTGTTAGCTATTGTAATAAAGGTTTTTTTTTGTTTATGACTAATTTTTTATTATATAGGGATATCGACAAAAATTACGTTTTTTCGTCGACAGTTTTCAGGGATCATCAAATCGTGTTTTGTATATTTCGATGACTATAAGCACCAATAATTAATTTTGATTTCTAGAATTCAAATTCAATAACCCAATTTATAATCAATTTATTTCAATTGATTTTTTTTTTCTAATAAAGTTACTGATCCTTTTACACCCTCTATATTTTCCATATATCGCTCTGTCCCATATTTTTAAATCGATCCGACATTATTAAAACGGTAACAATTTTAAAACATCACCAGATAAAAAATACATTAATCGAGGATTTTACCTCCAAACCTGTATATTTTTATAACGAGGCATTAAAATGGTTTCAGATAGGTGAAAAAGATTATTTTTAAAATAGTTTATATAAAACATTTCATTAAGCTCCGAATTCCGACCCGATATTATTATTATGAATTAATGGGCCAGATTTGTGGATAATAAATATCTCTAGATATTTTACGATTTGACGCAACATTAAATAACTTCAATATGAAGTATGAGCGATACCAATTAGGTCATTAATCAAGGGAAATTAATTGCGCCAGTGGGACCTTAATGCTTATACATTTGAAGCATTAATCCTCCTTATAGACGAGTTGGTTATTTCCGATGGTAATATCTAAAATAGTATTATACAATATGCGTCGTAAAACTATTATTGTTTTCAGTATTTTCAGGTATTGCGAAAATAGAAACCGCATACTTCAAGCAGTTAATAAATGCACTATCGAATAATCCGAAGCGTGCATTTTTTTAATGTTATTTTTATTATTTATGCAAATTCATTCGTATTGGTTGGATTGCGAAGTGTTCTGCCGCGGTGATTACCCATTCACGGAAGCATGAATCCTTCCCCAAACAAGTTCACAGGAATAAGGTCGTAATTTAATATATGGTTGGCATAAAGCACGAATGCGCACGGTGCAAATATATTATTTCTGAAATGCGATGGTCGATCATTCCGATAACTGTTTTAAAACTATTAATTTTGTTATGGAACAACTCTGACATTAACATGGCAGCTCTCATAACTATCAAATTAGATAATAGCACTATCCATTGTTGATCACAAATCAATAGTACTCATTTGTGGATTAATCCTCTGCGATAATTATTTCCATAAACCGTACATAGTGGCGGGTTGAATACATTGCAAGAGCTGAAGCACGCAATCGTAGTATGGATCGTAAGGCGCGTTACTAGGCAGCTTAATAACTTGGAATTAGCACAGGCGCGGTAACGGATTGCAAAGTAATAGCCTCCGGAGGGGCAGACCAACGCCGAAGTAGCTGCTCTACCTCTCAATTTGTATGCCACCGTTTATTTTTAGACTGATAAGACTCATCGACATGCACAGGACTTTAATTTATCGAGTTGAAAATAAAATATTAAAATATTTTACGACTCAATATCGAGATGGGGCAAAATGCCCCCTTTACAGGTTGCTTAGTATGCGAGTTGCGAGCGGCCAGTCCAAGCGCCGGATGTCCAAGAGATATTCTTAAAATTACCACGTCAGCAAGATGTGCATCTATCATTTTACGAGGGTATTTGCAATCAAATACACGTGTTGCCATATTTGCATTTTCGGCCATAAGTAAGTGTCTTCTACATATAATAATGGCCTGTGCTTCTGTAAGTAATGGCCTTTGTGCTACGTTATTATTATTGTACATTAAAGTTAGTTTCACGTAGCTCAATCAATATTATATAAATTAGATCAATGATTAAAAAATTACCCAGTTCTATATAGCACTGCATGTTAATAAATAATTTCTTAAGAAGACTATTCTTCATTAGATCAATTTCAAGGCAATCGTTGTATAAAAAAAACTACAGAGGTAAATTTATTTTAGACAGCTGTCTTTGTATGTTAACTTCTAACTCGATCATTAATTAAAGTATCATGGTCCATAAGATTTAAAGAATCTATCAAATCTATGATTTCTTAACGTCTTTGTAAACAAAATTTTTAATAAGTAATTAGTTAATACTCTCTGAATTAAAACATCCCGTACATCAACATCTTTACAAAGAGAAGGAGCTTCAGGACACCATAAAACCCCGTTAAATTGTGTAATATGGACACATTCGTGGGCCAAAGTATAGCATACTGCAAACTAGAATGGAGGTAAAGTGGGTGGTAAACAATGATTGGAAAAAAATAAATTGTTGTGGCTCTGCAAAATTCGTAACTGGGCCGAAATGGGAGCTACAGAATTTTTCCAGCTCACCAAATATCTATCCAAAATTTTATGGAGAAAAAACAAGAAAATGCAGATTATTTACGCCTAAAAACTAATAGAATAGAAGAATACAGTATACCGTAGTTTTCTAGTGTGTCGTAACGTTGAAAGTATATTTGTCTTAAATTTTATTAATTTTTTTTAGAGATTATAAAAAAAAATCTGTTTTTTTGGAAGTGAATAAAACCAACCCCATAAATTAAAACTAAAGATTTGACTAACTTTCCCCATCAATCATCAATATAAATTTAAATGTTCTCTAAAACATAAAATTCTGATCTAATATACTACATAAAACTATAGAAAACATATTTTAGTGATGATCGTAAAGCTTTGGTGCTTAAGAAGCTTGACCTGTCCAGTCATGACAGCCTCTGTTAGTAGGTTCTCTCGTTAAATGTCGGACTCATTATTTCTAATAATCCTCACTATAAATTTATAATGTTGTTTGTAACATAAAATAATTTATTATAAATTTATGATACAGTTAACCCCATTAAATTACCAATGGCACAGCAGAGAAAATATCTTAGCTTTCATTAATTTTATGTCAATAATATAATTACGTACTATTTTTACGTCAATATACATTTATTGCTTTTGTCTAATTAACATATTTGTACATAATACATATTTTATTATTTATACGAAAATATGTTTATTTTTTTAAATATGATATTGGGTATTGTTTAATTTAAATTTGTTCTTCAGTACAAGGTAAAAAAATATGTTAAATAAATTAGGGATATAAGTAATCACAAGAATTAATGACCCTATTGATATATAATCTATGCCATTACCTCACATTACAGAGCCCCATTTACTCTAAAGATGCAAGTAGAAGGAATCTCTTACACTTATATCCCCCCCCAGTGTCAAACCATGACACTGGTAAAGTTTTTTTTTTAATAATTATTTAAATTGGATTGAAAATTATTATTTTTATTTTATAATTATATATTCAACGAATTGAATTAGTTACTTTCAAAGCGCCAAACTACTTACATAAATATTTTTATACAATATGCGGAGGTAATGGGTCATTTCCTCCTACAAACGCCCTAGCCAGTGTTATAGAGAATTATCTGAATTCATGGTTTTCGCCAAACACCAATTCAACTACTAACTTAGTTAAGTCGCGGTTAACTTACAATATCGAAATAATATCTTACCTACAAGGCATAACACTAACTTATATATAAACTTGATTTATAATATATTTAAATACTCCTTTCTTCCAGTATTTTGCATTTTTCAAATAGACAGAACTATGTATTAATTTATTAGGGATATATATTTTTTTTTCAATAATATATACACGTTGGCAGTGTACACATATATTTAATTAATTATTATACATACATATTATATCATACTTCGTTATGACATTGACTTGAAATAATATGAGAGACTCATTGCCCCCGCATCTTTAGCATCTTTATCGAACCTTGATATGAGCAAGTGACGATTTTTTCTCTCATGCCATTCATCGATCGTTAAATAAAAATCATAATAAAATATATTAATAATATATGATATTGAAATACACTTAGCAGTTTTAAAAGGGTATATAAAGAGACGCATACGTTTTTATATGTTTTTTTTGGGTTATTAAAACTTTTATTTTAGCGCAGAAGAGCATATAGATAGAACATTAAAAGTTAATATATAATATAATTTTAATAAATATATATATTGATTATTTCTAATTACGTGTTTAAATAATAATATATCACGACGATTATGCTTCATATATTTAAATCGTCGTGTTTAATTAATTCTATTCCTAAAATCACAAAGGCTAGATAGATAGAGGCTTTATCCTATTATATTATTGAAGAACGTTTCTATTCATTAATTCTCGCTAATAACACAGCTAGAAATTAAATTCAAAAGGTAATTAGATTTGGGTGGCGAATTTAATTTCGAGTAATGTTTGCTATCCATTCGTTAATAGTCGGTTTGTTTGCGGAAATGGGGTGGCAGTGTGGGGAGAGCCAACTGTGAGAGGATTGCATTAATGAACTCGTATCAAGTATTAAGGGGAAATTATCTAGCGGCGTTATCCGCACGAGGTGTGGCCGCAGATAATGGGAGTGGAAGTGGTAGTGGAAGTGGATGTGGAAGCAGGGTCCCTGCCCAGTCGAGCGCCACTTCCTCAGGGATCTTCTAAATATATAATCCGCTTCCGGTTTAATTTCAAATGCGGTGGTGCACCCCTGACAAAACTGAGCCTCAAATTATTTTTTTTTAATTAAAACGCGTCGGGTTATATTTTACATTTTAATTAAATTATATTAAGTGTAAAAATTGCTAGCTCTTTATTTTTATACGAAATTATCGTCCTTATTATTTCGTATATCATGCACCGGGCTCACAGATACACATGATGAGGACGGTACAAAAATTGGGTCGGTCCCGCGGCGCGGTCCTGCGAATCACCATTAATTTTTGTTAACCTTTCGCGTAATTTAATAAGGGCCCGGGCGTCCCGACGGCGCGCCCATTAACCTAAACACACATGGCACCTGGACGTTTGTGTTATTTCGTTGTTTTAATAAAATTACAAGCGGCTTGCGGACAAGAGGGTATGCCCAAATTGTTTACCCTGGATCACTCCGCGTTACGTTCTTGGTAAATGAACGTTGCGTGCCACGTCTCTTTACTGAGGATCAAATTTGAAAAATGAAACTAATAATATAAATACACATTTATTATCTCAATTCTTAATAACTTATCAGCATAAAAAATACTTTTTTAAACATATAATTTATTTTTAAAAAATATTATTACTATTTTTGTGCTTCAGAATGATTATTAACAAATACTATATACAGAATCCCGAAAAATGATTTTTTTCTGGAACAAAAATAGTTCAATTCTATATTGTTTAATAAATATTAACAAAAACTATTTTTAAATCTGAAAAATACGTAGTTTTATTCTCATTGTGAAAAGTTGATGCACCCCTCCCCACTCCTCTACCGACCCGCATCCGTCCAATACCCGATGCTGGTTGCTCTGATAACAAGACAGCGCTCTCGCACTACATCGTGCAGAGTAACACAAACGTCAGAAAGACATATTTTTACGAAACATAAATTATATTTGAATTTGACTGAAAGTTTTTATATTAGAATTACATTTTGGAATTTTATATTTATATTTATAGTTATGATTTTCAAGTAGTATTTTTTAAAAATATTTGGAAAATAATCATAATTATGATATTTATTCTACAGTGTTTATTCTGTCCATTTAAATAATATTAAAACATATTTAATTTTAATTATATATTATAATAAAATATAGTATGGTACATCTATAATTAGCTATTTATATGAATCCTATTTATGTTTTCAATCGTTAGGATTACGTTACGTTACAATACGTTAAAATTAACTGTCTTGTGTTAGATGAGCGCGCCGACTACCGTATGTATCGGACGTGTTGTTTACGTTTTGCGTGTAACAATTCTACGCGGGCCACGTTCGCCTCGTGCGGCGCGTGTGCCCTAACTTTGAAGTGTGCGACGACGATTCGCGATGAGCAAGGAGGCGGCCAAGGCGGTCGCCGACGATGCGATGCCGCCATCAGCGCTGGCTGGCGATTTTCTCCGGAGAATCGAGGAGATCTCGGGGGGCGCCGAGCAAAACGCATCGTATAAAACATTATTAAATTATACGATGCTCCTATTTTATGCGGTCAGAGATTCAAGTCCTGAAGCTCTTAACAAGGTATGTGTTCGAATTCACTGTCACCTGAAACGGAACTGATGTCAACGACACCGGAGCCTATCTCGACAACGACTATTCCCGACGCGCCACCTTCGACAAAATCGAAAACAAAAAATAAAAAGACCACCCAACATTTGAGTAACAAGCCAACGGCAATTCAACCCACGACATCGCCGGAACTAACAACATCGGAACCTATCGCTACCGATATGGACACCGATGAGTTCATTCCGGTGCGATCCAAGAGGCGACGCCCAAATGCTGAAGCCATATCCGACACTGGGATAGAAGTTTTGACCCCGCTTGTTTCAGCAAGCTTGCCGCCGATATCTCATATCCCACCCGTAATCTTACGAGATCGTGCGGTGTTCTTAGAATACCGAAAAAAAATCGAGAATGCTGGCGTCTCGATACTGAGCGCCCGCGACACTCCGACTGGTATCCACATCCAAGTGGGTAACGAAGGACAATACCGAACTATAACCCGATTACTGGCGGAAGGAAAAATTCCTTTCCATACCTATCAGCTACCTTCAGAAAAAACTTTGAAGGTGGTCATTCGCGGTCTTCCGCTCGAGATTACACCGGAAGAGGTTACGGAGGAGCTCTCTCCATTATTTCCAGGGCTGGTGTCGGTGCATAGAATGCGCAAATCTCGAGGACGTGTCCCGCTCCCTCTGCTATTAGTGCAATTGGACAAATCGCCGAAAAGTAGGGAAATCTACAATCTTTCGGCAATTTTCAATTTAATAATACGGGTGGAATCCCTTAAAAATCGTCGCGGCATCGGACAATGCCACCGATGTCAGATTTATGGCCATGCTCAGAGATGCTGCCATGCATCTCCAAAATGCGTGAAATGCGGAGATGACCACCTCTCTATTGAGTGCGTCAAGCCAAAAGACACGCCCGCGAAGTGCGCAAACTGCGGCGGAAACCACACTGCAAATTACCGTGGGTGCGCGAAATATCCGAAAGCAAAACCAAAAAAACCGCAAAATTTTCGTCCAGCCTCCCGAGTCGATGGCGTTTCGTATGCTCATCGCGCTGGTCAAAACACGAAACAACAGACAGTGCAGCCGGAAATTCCCGCAGCCAACTTTCCACCCCTGCCAACTAAAATAGCAGGCCCTCAGAAAAACCGCACAGAAAGTGCGAGAACATTGCCAGAGACAACCGATGATGACTGGCTGGAGATTGTGCAGCTTATGACGGACATCATGCCGAACCAGTCATCTTCAGACATTATGCGCATTGTCATAGCGAACAAGACGAACGTCAAAGCTACAATAGCTCGTCTAAGACAAAAGAAATAGACTGCGTCCCATCTATTTTCTTTTCTTTTAAATTTATTTTTAAATGGCTAACCGAAATATTTCTTGGCATGATTAAGGACTTGCGTTTTGGGATGCGAACGGATTGACTGCTAAGAGGCAAGGCTTATCAGATTCATATAGCAGATGGGAAAACGTCGGCGTAATTCTCTTCAACGAAGCCATAAATGACAACGAGTTTTCTAAAGTTGCAGCTTTGGATTTTACGGAAACCAACCAGACCTCTGCGTCATGGCCGGAGCACGGGATTTATATCAAGCGTTCATAAAACATTTCAGGATGGATACTCATTTCACGTGCGTAGAAGCGATGATCAGGCTGGTGGCTCGCACTGGTCAATTGATCAGATTAATCTCGTGCTATCCCTTGCGTGGGCCGACGATATGCGATGACGGTTGGGCGAATTTGCCTGCGCGGACGACTCGCCAACGATTATGGCCGGCGATTTAAACGCAAAACGCAGATTGGTATTTTGGCAGAAGAACCTGGAAGCGGAAAGTACGCCGACAGTTCCACTGTCAGAAAATGCAGATAGCGGTCGACGCCGTTACTACGACGTGCCTACAGCTTTATTGACGGACATCCCGAATATAGCAATATTCAAAAACATTTCATGGAGTTTACATTCAATCCGGTGATCCTCGACATCGCTGGCGCAGTTCTCCACGAATTAAAAACCCGTTGAAAAAGACCTTATGGAAGAAATTCTCTGAAGAGGCGTCCGAAAAAATCACTGCCCCTTCCTTCCCCAAAGAAGCGGAGTAATTTGACGAGGCCATACGATACTTTACCACCTCAATCCAGAATTCGTTTCTGCAGCCACAATTACGTACGATTCCTCATACGAACACCCTGTTTTACCGAGACACATCCGATCTCTTATTAAAGAAAAGAACCGCGCCAGACAGGAATGGCGCGAAATTTTGACCCAGAAATAAAAGAAAAATGGGCAGATGCAGAGGGAATTAAAGATATCTTCAAGTTACGCAACGAACGATGGAACTAATGGAATGTTAGCTGGCCACTGAAGATCGATCGCTGTGGGAAAATGTCAAGCTTATATTTGGGACAAGATCGCGGGGGTACGCCGATTCCGTCAACGGACAATAGAATTGCGTACAAACCATGGGACAAACCAGAACTTCTCGCTGAAGATCTTGAGAGGCAATTCTCATCAACGCCTCAATCTGACGACTCATTATTTGAAGGCGAACTCCACGAGAATAGCTCGGAGATACAGTGAAAATAATAGCTCCGCAGAGATAGCTCGCACAATCAAATGTTTCCCTTCCCGAAAAGTCCCCGGGTCTGATGGTATACAGACTTCGCGGCACAAAGAATCTGCTAAAAAGGGTTCCTTTATTGCGCAATTAATGCTTGCTGCGCCGTATGTTTCCAATGTTGTGGAAAAGAACGGATGTTACCATCATAAAAACCAAGGAAAGCTGGAAATACATCTGATTCATAGACCAAATTCAGTTTGCTTTCATGTATCGGAAGGTGATGGAGAAGCTGATCCTTTGCAGACTTAACGTTAATGTTCAGGAGCTCAAATTGTCCAGACGAACAACATAGTTTCAAGGCGCACCACTCTGCCGATGCATCAGCTTCTTCGAGTCGTCGAATTCATACGCGGCAATGAAGACAATCCACCAGTGGAGTGTTTTGGACATCTCCAAGGCGTTCGACACTGTATGGCACCGTGGTCTAATTTATAAAATATTGAATATGGCCATAGACCGACCGCCGGTCCATATAGTTCAATCGTTCTTGGAGGGTCGCTCCCTTTGAAACTCGATAATTATTACTCCAGACCACGTTCTATCGAGGCAGGAGTTCCTCAGGGGTCGATACTTTCGCCGACCTTGTTCTCCTTATTCACGGCAGATCAACCAAAACCGGCATCGGACATATCGATGATCGATTTTACGCCAGAATTATTACTAATAAACTGCAGGTTCTCATTAATGACCTGCAGAGTTGGTATAAGAAAGAGAGATTGAAAATTAATCCCTTTAAAAGTGCCGCCGTGTACTTATCGCGAAGGAAGAGACCCCCCTCAATACTTGGGCGTCATACTTGACAAAAAGCTCCGCTACTGCAAGCACACCAGCGCCATCAATACAAAAACCAGGCAAGCTGCCGGTCATACAGTGCGCTCATCGGGAAACATAGCAAGCTAAATTTAAAAAATAAAATTCTGCTTTACAAAACGGTAATTAGACCTATAATGACTTATGCGGCGCCGGTGTGGGGCTACGCGTCACCCGCGACCCTGAACAAACTTCAGGTGACGCAGAACGTAATTCTTCGAAAAGCCACGGGCGCGCCATGGTTCGTCCGAAATACAATTCTTCACCATGATACCGGTACTCCGTTGCTCTCGGTGCACTTTAAAACCCTAGCGATAAGATTTTTTTTAAAATTTAGCAAGCATTGATAATGAGTCGATCTGTTCTCTGTCGGAATACGGTAAAAGAACAAGGTACCGGCGCCCGAAAGCTATCATTAATAATGATTTGCCTGAAGAACTGTCGCAGCCTGACCAGCAAATGCGACTAAATGTTCCCCGTAAAGATTTAGGATTGTATCAGGACGATAGAGATTAGATTCAGTAGATTTTTATATTGTATAAGTTACAATTCGTTTGATTTATATAGTTTTCCTTTATTTTATTATTATTCTTTTTGTTATCTTTTTTTTTTTCAATATAGAGTATAGCCATAAATTTAAGCGGGAAATGTAGCACAGTAAAAAATTCTGATTCCCAACATTACCCTAATCTCTCCGCTCCCATAATTTCTTAGTCTTCAATGTCCAAAAAATATCATATCGAGAGAAAGGACCAATAGACCACGGCTCACTTTTAAGGAGGGAAGAATTGGATTCTTTTTCTTTTTTCTTTCTCTTTTTCTTTTATCAGGCACATTATATGTGTTAGATCTATTTGAAAATAGTTTCTTGGTTTATATATAAGTTGAAAGTCTTAGTTTTAAATTACAGTGTAGAGCGGTTTTTTTTATAAAACGTTAAATAAATTATATATTATACATACTTATTCAACTGTGAATAATTGCTAAAAACAGAGTTATATATAACCGTTTTTATTATATTTTGTCATAATTGGGGTTAAAGTGATTGGGCAAAGTCTTAATGCGGTTATTAATAAATTTATTTATTTATTTGACTACGATGACTGAATGGATGGCATAACAGAAATAATCCAAAGCGCCACTCAAATTCTAAAGATTATAAAGATGCATAGGGAATAAATCTCTTACACTAATATCCCCCCCCCCAGTGTCAAACCATACTGGTTAATTTAAATATTATTTAAGTTGGTTAGAAACTTATATTATTTATTCAGTGCAGGATAGATGTCACGTCAAACAACTTTCATACATATTTTTATAAAACATAAGGAGATAATGAGTATCTTCCCCTTACATACTTCCTAGCCAGTGTTATAAAGAATTACCTGAATTCATAGTTCTCGCCGGGCACCTATCCGACTACTAACTTAGCTCAGTAGCGTTTAACGTACGTTATCGAAATAATAAGCATGACATTTACGTTGATGAGAGAATAAACGAGATAATTAATTGTGTATATTGCTGATTTAATTTAAATTTATGCAAATGAACTGTTGCTTATTACTGTACGCGAAGGCGGGGCAAGCTCGTAGGCAAATTAACGGGGGACGAAAGAATGGCGTGCAAATAAAAAGACGTCGGGAAGAATGGCGCTCTGTATAAACACTCTGAATTTATACAGACAGCCTTTTGTTTATTCTCTAACCCTCCCCCACCCCCTGTTCTTCGGACCGCCCCGCACAAAAAAGCCCAATCTCTCATCTAAGACACAAAACAATCTTCCGAGATGGGCCGAGCTCGCTCTACGCAATGTCTGCCTGCGCGAAGCAATTCGGCGGCAGATTACTGCGCAGCCGTTGTCGACCGTTGTCGGTGTTACTTTTCGCGCGGTTCCCACGGCGATTACCGGTGTTGACTGTGAGAATTGGTCTCGACGCCCAGTCGACCGTGGAATGAGGCGTCCTTTGATTTGTGGGACTGTAGTGCATCACAATTTAATTCACTTAAAATATTGACGGGTTTTTTTTTCGATATCAAATCTCATTCGACCCATCCGATGGAGATTCTCACACCCCACTGCATAATTTAATAGTATGGATAAGCCCCCACATATTTTTCCACCTCTGTAAACATAAAGCATGGTGTCGTGACCCTCGGCCTTCGTAAAGAGGTCGACAGCCAGTGGTGAGTCCCCTCATTCAATAAATAAATTGAACTTGACCTTGAGGGCATATTGATTTCAAGAAGTAAAAATAAACATATACGATATCACCGATAAATGTATTATAATCAACATCGTTAATTTTATTAAGAATAATATTAAAAATGCATATTATTCTTAGTTTAATGACGTGTCTATGTTACTTCAAAGTTATTTATTAAAGTATCACTTTTGCCCAAGCTATTACAGGACCAGAAAAAGATCAGACATTGAAAGAGTTTACGAAAATTACAACATCTATCATGATATAAAAAAAATCTCAAAGGAATAGTCAAACCTAACGACTTAGTGTGTGAATGGCACACGGAACAAACTCTTAACGTTATATTAACATTATGAAGTTTAATAATGATGAGAATGTAGAAGAGATTAAATATATATGTTTTTTATAAAATATTAATCCACGTTCTCTCATTTCTATGAAACATGACAATGTGCACGATTCCTCTTATTGAAGGACATGGAAATATATAGGGCAGCGATTTCCCGTTGCATTCAGCACTTCAGTCATTTTTATACTGAAAAGCACTGCTATCCTCTTTCCAGCTTATATATTTTTGACCATTGATTTTTTTGTAAAATAAAGGTCATTATCCTCCACTCCACCCCATCCCTTGTTGACCAGCGTCATTCATAATTCTTCGGAATGGTCACCAATTCGAGTACTATCTGCGCTCAGGATCGGCTACCTTGACAATCATAATTCGACTGTAATTACTTTAAACTTTACAATATTAGTTTGAATACACAAATGGATACTGATACTAAGTAGTTAATAATACTAAGTAATTATATAAATTACAATACAGTAAATAGAATAATGATTGAACGATAGAAGATACATAAACTTGAAGAACTAAAAAAAATATGCAAAAAGTCATAGCACTGCAGGTTTTACCGAGCAATGAACTCTTAAAGATTTTCAAAGGTACAGACATAAAAATAGTTGTATTTTGTGTATATTATTTCTAATTATTTTTTTGCATGAAATTTGACTTACTTCCAAGGTTACGGTCCGAAACTATTGTATATAATAGTCGGATTTCTTCAATTTAAAATAAAATTGGCACATAATTTTTAATGCTGTTATTTATAAATTATTATATAAAAAATGTAAAAAAATAGAAAAATTAAATCTTCTTTAAATCAAAAAATAAAATTACCCCCCTATAACGTCCCCCCCTATAACGTGAAATCTATCTAGACGGGGGTTTACTGTATTAATTTATGTTTTTTTTTTCTACTTATAAAATATATAGCTAAAGCTTCTTCAAGAACTAGTCTATAACCTGATCTATTTTCATTGACAGTAATCAATGACTATGAAAACTTTTAAATTCACTGTTTTGAAATAATTTTCTATAATATTCTATTCTATTTTTATAAAGAATATTAAAAGTTTGCGCAGACATTTTAAATTTTATCATTTTAGTGCTACATTTTTCGTATCAAATCAGAATCAGGATTTATGCATACGTAATTTCGCCAACTTCCCGCATCCTCT
Organism: Philopotamus ludificatus; assembly: GCA_022495035.1. Lineage (NCBI taxonomy): Eukaryota > Metazoa > Arthropoda > Insecta > Trichoptera > Philopotamidae > Philopotamus > Philopotamus ludificatus. The sequence continues at coordinate 203,248 of JAGXCT010037243.1, read as the reverse complement.
GAAGGATCCTTATTGAATCGCAGTGTTGCCATAAAATATGTCAATAAAATGCGGCGGGAATATGTTAGTTGTATCGTCACGCTTGTTAGTGAGGCCCAACACCCCTTCCATCCACTCCCCGGGCCTCCCCAGCCGCTTCTACCTTCCCGGAAGTCGCTATTTGAATAATAAGCGCGCGTCATTCGAACAGCGCGCCACTTCCGGCGCACGCTCCGCGGACTCCGAATTTTTATTCGGCGAAAGGAGGAGGCCACGTGATTTATGACGGCCGTGGATAGCACCTCGCCTGCGCATGCGCCGCTCGTAAATAATAGCCCTCTCCCATCGGGTAATAATATTACGTTGCGTATTTCCACCGGGAGGATCATGTTTATTTTATTTTATTACATGTGTTACGTGTCGGGGCCGCCATGCGCGCCAAATCCAACGCTCTGATATTGTGCTCCCATGAGCGCCGCGAATATAAAGAGGAGCAAATAAATAATGATTTTCTTATTTAAATTACAAGTGCCGTTTGCGAAATTTGCCCGCCTGCCTTGTCAAATGGCGGTTCCGATTAAAACAAATGTGTGGGCCCCGAATTTATATTCGCTATCATCTAAATGCGCGTATAAAAAATTATATAGTAATTTGTCATTTAGGCGGATTACACTCACACCAATGTATGCATACAAGAGGGATGAAAAATTCGTCCTCTTAATAAAATAAACTATAGTTTGGTTTATTTTATTTTGAAAAAAAAATTATAAGAAAATTGTTATTCATTATTTTTATTTTTCACTTTATATTCACTAAAAGTAAATTAACGAACCACCGCGTTAAACATTTTGTTTTCCTTTATTGGTTCTTCTGATACACGTTGCTGAACAAAATAAAAAGGATGCCTAGATTTCTATAGGGCGAGTTTTTATAGCGTGGTCCCTATCTCATCGTTGATTGTACTTAATCTCGAGACAAATAACGCCTTAACCTAGCCGTGCCGATATTAGGTATCCCAAGTTTTAGATTTTTCACGAATAACAATTTTAATATGAATCTTATGTGTCACAAACATTTAATATTTGTTTATAAAAGTCTAAAGAATAAATAATATAAATAATTATTGTCCATTATTGTCTGTCATTGTGAAAAAAAAACATAAATATTAGCTTCTGCTGCCACGGACGCGATGTTATTTCTCGCTCGCATCATTTACGATGTGCCGAGTGCGAGTGAAAACTGTTATTGACACGTGTTGTGAGAGCTTAGTATGTGGGGGGACATCGCCGAGAGCGTTGTCATTTATGCCCCAAATTGATTAGTTAAAAATCCAAAATATCGACCACATTATGAAGCATATCTTAAATAACTATTTTTATTTCTCGAATAATCATTTTTTTTTAAATAAGATATTGATGAAGAATTCATCAATATGTTGGCTTAAAATGCTTGGGTTATCTGATATACCCCCTCAGACGTCTCGGTTGTTTTCGATGCGATAAATGTGACAGTATATTTTTATATGTCATTAATTACACTTAGGCCACGTATAACACGGTTTTATACAACACGATTTTACATAACACGGCATTATTAATTGTTGAAGTATTTTTGTATAACACACTTTATATAACACGGTTTCAGAAAAAAACAATAATTAAAAATGAATTAACATGCTTGATTTGTACGTCCATGGATAGCGCCATCGCAAATCATACTGAACATGTCGAGACTGGTCAATTTCGCTTCTTCAATTTCTTCTTAATAATTCTTATTTTTTCTTATTTTATTATTATTTTTTCCTTAAATATTCTTATTGTTTTCTTATTTTATTATTATGTATTCTTATATTTTTCTTATTTCTTTATATTGATTCTAATTTTTTCTTATTTTATTATTATTTTTTCCTTAAATATTCTTATTGTTTTCTTATTTTATTATTATTTATTCTTATATTTTTCTTATTTCTTCTTATTGATTCTTATTTTTTCTTATTTTATTATTATTTTTTCCTTAAATATTTTTATTGTTTTCTTATTTTATTATTATTTATTCATATATTTTCTTATTTCTTCTTATTTTTTTCTTATTTTTTCTTATTTTTTTCTTATTTGTTCTTAGTTTTTCTTATTTTTTCTTATTTTATTATTATTTTTTCTTATTTATCCTTTTTGTTTTCTTTTTTATTCTTATTTATTCTCATTTTATTATTATTTATTCTTATTTTTTTTTGTGTTCTTATACCTAACCTAACCTAACCTAACCTAACCTAACCTAACCTAACCTAACCTAACCTAACCCAACCCAACCCAACCCAACCCAACCCAACCTATCCAACCGATATGGATATTCAAGATATCGAAGACATATTGGAGGATCGCACGTTGAATGAAGAAGGATTGGATAAAATGTTGGCTGAGCCTACGACAATTAATGACTCGGAAAGCAGTTGCAGCCAAGTAGCTAAATGTGATTCAAATTTAATACAAAAAAAATGACGGTTTTAGGATTGGCTGATGCGATAGAACATTTTTTTTTTTATAGAAAATGATCCTATACCGGTAAAGTTTGAAGTTCAAGAGATTACAACAGATTTTGGCCCCTTATAACGGTTATACGCTAAAAGCGACGTTGCTTATTTCAAATTTTTAAATGTTAATCCAAAATAGCGGAATCCTCTGACGATGAAAACTCACAACCAATCTCGAAAAATAGTTGAACATATGGAATTGTCAGTGATAGCGATGTTGAATGACTGATCTATTCTATGTTGTTAAAGTTTTTTTTTAATAAATACGTAAATGAATATTGTTTTGATTATTTATTTAAAAAAATAAATGCAATTAACTAACTTATATTTTTTTTGGAACGCAAACCCTAATTTTATATGAATTTCAAACCTCGTATAACATGGATTTGTATTACACGGTGTCTTTGTGGAACCATATAACCGTGTTATACGAGGCCTAGGTGTATATTTGGTTCTATGAATATGATTTTAAATCAAAACCTTATACAGTGTACTCTCGATTATCCGTGCATGGATTATCCGGTTTGCGGGTTATCCGTGCCTGAAAATATTTTGATTGATTTTTTTCTATTATGATTATAAGACGCATTAATGAATTGCGATCTTGAATATGCGTTGTTTGAACAGAAATGCGCGCCAAGGACACTAGAAACGTCCTTACCACCATTGTTCAGTATTTATTGGCCATATTTATGGAAGCTCCTCAGGACTTCGTTTGTTCTAAAATCTAATGTTCACGAAATCTTCGGTCCCTTTCAAATGTCTTTCGTAGTTTGTTTATTCATTTGCTTTGCTTCAGCAGTGAAGAGTGCGTGTCTTTACAGAGAGCAGATTTTCATTTACACATATGTTTGATTATTTTCAATTTCTTTCTGTAGCAATATTATTTCTTGTTGTATATAACAATCTCAAAAATTCATATTTTGGCTCTACACATCTATACCGTTTAAAATGGAGAAAGAACGATTAACAAAAAAACGAAAGAAAATTCGAAAAGGGAGAATCCACGTCAAAACTTTCCGAAGAATATATAATTGGTATTCAAACTGTTTGAGATATAGTCAAACAAAAAAATAAGTCAGAGGCGTTTGCTAGAGATTGTGATAGTTCTACGGAGTCCTTCAGGAAAAGAGTATAAGAAACGTCGACATTCGAGATTTGGAATCAAAACGAGCAAGAGGGAGGAATATTTCAATTAGCGGCCAAATGTGCATCAGAGCAGCAAGACATTTCCGGTCAGAGTCAGAGCTAGAAAGAAGGTTTAAACGCCTCGTCAGGCTGGATGACGAGTTCAGGAAACTAACTGACACAGGCTTCGTCAGCTAACGTTCCAGGAAGAACGTCTCAGTTCAAATGCTGGAAGCTGCTGACAAATTCTATATCGAATTTCAGAATATTTGCAAAGAAAGGAAATTTGCAATCCGATCAAATTTATAATGCAGATGAAACTGGCTTGTACTGGAAGTGCTTACCAGCAACAAAACGCTAGCTTTGGTGATGGTGAAAAGTCGGCTCCTGGACATAAATCGTCTAAAGAAAGAATAATTGTTATGTGTTGTGGAAATGCATCAGGAACTCCTTAAATTGAAACTTTTGGTGATTGGAAAAGCAAAAAAACCACGATCATTTAAGGGAACTGAAAGAGAAAATCTTCCCGTCGATTATTATGGTCAGAAAGGGGCATGGATGGACAGGGAAATTTTCGAAGATTGGTTAAAAAAGAAATGGGTCCCAAGTCACGTTGATTATTTTTTTTGAAAATAAAGGGATTGCCAGAAACCAGTTTTGTTACTAGATAATACTCCTTCTCATCCAGATAGAAAGCATGTGAAGATGGAAACGGTGATGGACATATGATTTACAAAATTTTTGCCCCTAATGTTAAAATACACTGATTCAAACCATGGATCAAAGGTGTTATATCGTCAATGAAACGTCTTTATCATCAAAAACACAGAAAACTCTTGTCGAGGAAGATGATAATCCTGATAAATTTTTGGAAAAAATGACAGTGATGGATGCTATACATGGGATAGCACAATCTTGAGTCAAAGTAAAACCAGAAGTAACACTCGTTCGTCATGGGAAAAGATTCTTCCCTGACATAGAAACAGATTTAATGGATTCGAAAGAGGGAATAGAAGAAAATTTTGTATCTGAAATGTGTGGATTATTGGAATTTTTTTTTTTGAAGACGCGTATATGGAAAACGTAAGAGGTGAAGCTCCAATCCTTGATTTAAATGATTCAGGCTTTGAACGCATGGACGATCACAATATCGTTTCTGTTACTCAAGAGGAAGAAAATGGCAATTAATACTATAAGCAGAAGATACCAGTAGTCATGAAAAGGCATTGAATTGTATTGAAACATTGCTAGATTACGCCGAACAAAGGGGAACTGACTATAATAATGGAATAGCTTTAAGAATATTTCAAAGTGAAAAAAAAGCTCGATAAAAAAAATCTCAAAAACAAATGAAAATAACAGATTTTTTTAATTCGTATACATAGTAAACTTTTTTATATTTTTAAGTTCGTATATATGATAAAACAATATATTTTTACCTATTTGTTTGTGTTGTATACATGATATTATATTCGAAAATAAAATAAAAATTTGATGATTCGGATTATCCGTGTTTCTCGACATCCGTGATCATCCTCCCCAGCATTAACCCGGATAATCGAGAGTGCACTGTATATATATTTTTGTTATACATTTTTTCTCTGATACAGCAAGTGTTATTGTATTATACCAGAGAAGCCAATATATTATCTAAAGAATCTCTTTGTTACTGGACACAAGATCAGTTTATCCTATGAAAATATATCCTCGGGCGATAACCTCAATGTCCCATGATAGCTAGAGTCGGTTATGCATCAAGTGGGAACAAATCTATAAAATTTAACATAATTTAGACGGGAATAATCTTCAAAAACTTACATTATTATTAAAAAGTTTATATTTATTATCAACATCCAAAAATAATACTAGAAACCTATTATATTATTATATAAAAGTTTACCATTAACGTTGATGAACTAATTCTGGTGATAGATGTTGAAAATTTAGTATTCTCCTTTCCTAATGACGTTTATTCTTGATTAGATTTCATGATGATTTAAATAATTAAAAATAATAATTATTATCAACATCAAATTTATATTATTACTTCTGCTGTATTGGGTAACGAATATTTTAATAATAATAATGCTTAAGTCATAAATATTATATACATATATGACAAAGAAGTGGGTTTTGGTAATAACTTTTGATAATATCCATAAATTATGAAATTTAATTACATTATTATAAATTTGGTTAGCTGGTGGCGTGAGAACACAATTTTGATTAATTTAATGGCCACCCTGTAGGTGTAGTAATCCCTGTTAAATGCATGTGTGCTTTGAAACGCAATTTCTAGTTCATTACGTAGTAAACTATCCTAATGAAACCAACACTAAAAGCGTCCAGAATGAAAAATGAGACACTTAGCAGACTTCACGAACTCGGTGTGATATTATGTTGACAGATATTGCGGCATATTAAAAAAGTGTGTTTTGAATTTGGCGTTTCGCGTTTAAATTTATGCGCCATGAAGTAAACGGATGGAAATTTTTAGTATTCTCGTAAAGCGCGGCAACATACAAGAGGTTTATTTTTCATATTCTATTATGGAAATGTATTAAAAAATTCATATGTGAGAGAGCAACAGCATCGAACAACATATTTTCTTTTATTGTTGGAAAGCTATTTCGCCATTTTTTTATTACGTCATCCGAATTTTTTTACGGGGGAAAACACAAACAAAAATTTTGCAATCCTAAACGTTTTACGGGTTTTAAGATTATGCTGAGATACTAATAATAAATCAGAATATTTTTAAGAGACTGATATATCATTGATATTTTGAATTATGGACCAAGGTGTATTTCATATAATACATAGTTGTATCAAATAAAATCCTTCTATAGCACCGAGATAGGGACCACGGTATAGAAACCCGCTCTATAAGAGACTAATATTTGTAATTATATTTTGCAACATATCAACGGACATTGCTTTTTATTTCCCACGGCAATGTAGTAAATATCTATGGAATATGTAATTTGACATTTAAAATGTAGCGTTTTGTAGAAAACATTAACCGCATACGCTGCTATACATCAATGAGTCTTATAGAAGGGTTGATTGTATAACGTAATATTATTTATTTTAATTAATTTGTAAAAATTGTAGGCTATTAACACAAAATATATGTTTTCGGAAATTTATATAAAAACATCTAAATAATGCCTTAACTTTAACGCTTTGACGGTGTTAGGTACGAAGCTTTAATCTTCAATCCGAAATATTGTATCTCGAATTCGACAATATATTATTAACTTCTTATTATTTTATCATCTCATTAATTTATGAACTTATTAACTCATTAAGATACATTTATTTGCGCTTAGCATTAAGGATATGTAAGTGAAGGGAACCTGATCTCTTTTATTTATATATTTACTGAGATATAGCATGTAATGGTTACTTAACATAGCCGTGCCGATGGGATCTATTTGGAACAAATCCTATATGTCGCAAACTTTTTGGATTTGTCTAAAAGAGTCTAAGCAATAAATATTATAAATAATCATGATCCTTGATTGTCTGCAATTGCGAAAAAAATTAAAAAAACAACAATATTAGCTTTTATTGCCATGGGCGCGTTGTTTTATCTCGCACGCATCCGGTACAATGTGTCGATTGCGAGTGAAATCGTGCGTTTGGCATGTGCGGCGAGAACTCTGTCGATAAGAAATCCTAAATATCGACCAAATTATTATGCATATCATGAATAATTATTTTTATTCTTAGAAGAATCCATTTTTTTAATAAAAATTAAAGATGAAGAATTTATCAATATCATAAAATGTATTTTCAATTATAAATAGACCCCCATTTGGATGACGCCCTTGTTTTTGAGCCGCCGTAACGGATCCGTTAACGATAACGTCATTAATTAAATGTGTTGTTTTTTTTAAATGTAAATTAATTTGTTTTAATAAATTTACATACATAAACAGATTTTTTTTATTTATATTTAGGTTAAGCGAAATGATCTTTAAGTTGTATTAGAAAAAAAAAAAAAATATTATTAGGATGTTCCATTCTTCATAGAAGTGATCCTTACATAATATGGTATTATTATATTATATATGCTAATATTTATTTAAATTCTTATTGAATAAATGTTGTATTATTAGTAATAACAGAAATTCCCTCGACTGTACCATCGAAGACCTAAATTTTATATCGATATTGGCAGTCAAAGAATTCACCAGGGGGTTGGGGGGTTGAAATATGCCCCGAGAAATATGACGTGAGATTTCGGAATGGGATTTTCATGAGGAATGCGGCAACGACTATCACCGACGAGGAAAAGTTGAGACGGGAAATGCGAAAAGCGAATATGAATTTTTAATGCAAGGAATGCGCAAAAAACGACCGGGACGAATATTTGCCAGGCGACGGTCTCGTCCCGTGGAAATTATCATTAAGACTTTATTCATAGTCGGCGAATATATTTTAATAAACATACGTATAGTTTACAAAGGCGGCCAGGGAGACTGGGGTGCGGATTACTTTGTGAGTCTATTCTTAATTCGGAGAAACGCCTCGAGTAACTTTTTATTGAGCTTTGGCGGGGAAAAAAATACTTCTGTAAAAATGAAATGTAGATTAAAAAAAAGAATGTGCTAACTCAATATTGTGAAAATTTCGTTTTTCATTCTGGGCTCTTAATTTATTGCGAAAGAAATGAAAATTTTCGTCGAAAATGAGACAATACGCTTTAATCATTATTTAATTGTGCGATGTGGTGCGCACTACTGGATACATTTGCGTTTAAAATATACATTTTTTCAGCTAAAACTTGCTATTAAGCATTACTAAAAGTTGGCTCATCAAGCCACCGGCGATATAATTCAAAGCTGTCAAATCCAACGAGGCCGGAGCGCGGCTAGTGGATCGTCGATAATCTGGGAAATAGTTGAGAAAACTTTGCGCCGTTCCGAGAATGGAATTCCGCATTAATTAGAAGCCAACAATTTGGTAGCTGCGATGTTCGTGCACTAGTTAGTGTACTGTTACGTGCAAATTTTTGAATGTGGAAGACGGTAAGTGGATAATAAACGATAGATGGCCCGCGGCGATAATGACGCCGGTTGGATTGTGGCCAAGCAGGGAATCCAATTTTTAAAATCGGCCCAAAATCCATTATGTCAAATCTAATTGCCCATAGATGAATCGGGCCGGAACCATTCTGCGCAAATTATTGAAAATCGCATACGTGCTGATGACCCATTGCTGAATTAATGCGAATTAGAACATGCGAGTCTAATAAAATAAATCGTTTTATTTCACTGGGCTCACACGTTCAATCGATTAAAAATGTCCATATGCTAAGTAACTAAGGCTCAATATTTGACAATGGTTTCAATTAATGCCAAAAAAATTCCAAACCATTCATCCCTGTAAATATTTTAAAGATGCGGGCGTAAAGTCTCCTACGCTTACATTCCAAAGGGTCAGTATCATAAAGAATTTTGAGAATTCATCGATTTCATCGAAAGCTTGACTAATCGAAGTACTATCTCAGCACATTCGCGGTTATCTATTTTATTTAATTAAACTCACCTGTGAGTGTATTTTCACATTGTTTACAACATGTGGTTTCAGCATACGAGGATAAACAAATAAACAATAAATGCTTGTTGAAAATAATTATGGCAGCTTCGCTAAAAGAATAAAAAAGCGCTGATTTGAATATCATTTTTTTAAGTAACCTTATATTTCGGTTGAGCGGTTTTTTATTTTCGGAAATTAAAAAGGGTTAAAGCTGGGGACGAAAAAATCCAAGCTGGAATCGGTGCGTTGTTTATGCACTTAATAACCCATGTTATTATCAATGATTGTTAAAAATTATTCTATGAAATTGTATATGTAGTACAGCGCTAATGTCCACAAGTTTTAAAGTAAAAAAAATAAAAAGTAATATTTATACGAGTATATATTAAATTTTTGCGATTCTCAAGCATCTAAAACTTTTCTTAACTTCATTTTTTAATTGATTATTATTTAAATGAATTTATATATTAATATAAAACGTAAAATACAAAAAAAAATGGTTTGGAAGCATATTTCGTGGTTGTTATTATTAAATTGAATTAATTTAAAAGCTAAGCTATCTAAACATTTAATCATTTCTTTTATTGGTTTTTTTAAACACTTTGACATTGAGATCAATTTAACAAAAAATAATATCCTGATCAGATAATAAATCTTTGAATCTTGCTGTATCTCGAATAATGAAACTTTTCAGATGAGTCAAAGCATTCAAAATGTAAATAATTTTCAACCTAACAAAAGTAGAAACGTGGTTTAAATCTTCATTCATAATTTATAGTATATATAGTGGAGAAAGTTGTAATAGTTGAACGTGGTATCCTATTTACCGTATTGTATTCATTCGAGATACTGCAAGATTTCTTTTCAGCGTCTATATGTACCGTATGAGCAACAAAAAAAATCCTGCAATGTACAATCAACTCCCCTATAGTCCTGAGATAGAGACCATGCTATATAAGTCCGCTTTATAGAAATCTAGGGATATGTACAATTTAGGGTTCGATTTTTTTTAAATATTTTCTAAATTGGACAAAATTATTAAAATACGTTGAACATTTTCCATTTACATATTTTAAATGTATTGCATATTAACGAACTATGAAATTAGACCTTGAATATAGCGTTTTGAACAAAACAGTAATTTAGAAGAAAGCTATATTGAAGGATCTGACGCACACGCTGATCTATATAAGAAAGCGCTATTGGAGAGTCGATTATACTTGTTATTCACAACCTAACCATGAAATACATGAATAAAAACGATTGTGAAATTTTTCAGAAATCATAGCTTATGCAATATCTAAAAAGTCATTTAAATATAAGACCGAATCCTATTTTCCCGACACATATTCTAAAGTCTGTTATCAATGCTCTTCACCAGCCATGTTTGCGCGAAGCTCCACCAGCTTTTTTATTCGTCCATGTCATTTTTCATGCAAACACCTAATGATGTTTGATTTCCTGTGTTTACCCAAAAAGTGGCGGAATAAAATAACGTCTGCTTCCCGTCAGCGCTTCCGGTCGGATACCACCGGGACCGGAACGAAAAACAATATTTTTCCTGTTAAGCCTTCCACCAACCCCCCCTCCCCTCCGACCGACGTCCCCCCTCCCCTCCCCGCTAGGTTCTTCGTCCGCGGCCCCGACGGCGTCGTACTTGTTTATTTTTGTTGTACACACCGAGATCTTTCACTTGAGGCGCCGGTGTTTATGCGCCCTTAAATGTTTACGAGATTTTATGGATTTGTTTATGCGGCGAGATGATGTTCATAGGGAATTCACAATTTTGAGGTATACAACCAAAATTACACGGCTACAAAAATCATAGCCGCGAGGGGTAGGCCGTGATGGAATTCCGGGAGTTTATCGTCGTTGCTTTGTCCATTTTATGTAATCTTGAAAAAATAATTTTGAAAGAAAACATACACATTATATTTTGAATTGAATAATTTATTAATAAAGCTCAAAGGGAAAACGTTTTAATCAATATGTCGATGCGTCGACGTTTGGTATCGGAATTAATTTTCCCGATGAAATTTATGGAAAACTGGGAATCCGTTAATTCCTAACAAGATGGCCCCGGATGAGAATAAAATTTGGGTTAAGTTGTGTAGTAAAGTATTCAAATGCGTTCCTTAATGGGAACGAAGGGCGCTACTGGGACACATTTGTATCAGCTCCGGTCCTGCAGCGCTGGTATGGGGCACAGGGGCCGAGCTGGTCCAGGATTACAAGGGCGGAATAAGAGATTATTTTATACATTATTTAAATAATGCGCGAGTAATTTGCGAAAACAAATTGTCCCCGTTGCCCGGAGAACGTTTCTCGCTGTGCTTTTAATCTTTTTCTTATACAATCCACGGTCGGTTTACAATTAATGCGTTCACATTACATTACCTCATTACATAAACGGTGGCGCCTTCGGGAAATGGCTGTCCTTGCGATTCAATGTTGTGTGAATGGAGTCGTAACCCGGACGCCGTTCGCAGCCACTCCCGAATGATGAGGAGCTGGGATATCTGGAGTTAGTTAGATGTCTGGATTTGCATAAGTACCTGGGAAAAGGTAAATTTATTAGAAGCGAGTGCACAACTTAATCTCTGTAGGCTCGTTTGTACTGCATAATTCCTGCAAGAGCTTTGAAATTAGCAAGACTACTGCAACTCTAGATTAAGCCACGGAAACTCTGTAGTATGCTAATTTTTAGAGAAAAAAATAGGTTTTATATGATATGTATTTTTATGTAATAATATTCTTTTAAAATGCTTAAAATAATACTCTATTTATTTAAATATATTTTTTTAATTCAATTATTTGCAACTAATACTAATATTGAGATTAAAAAGCTTTGTTTTTATTTTTCAGAATCTAAAATATGTTTTAGAAAAACTTGGATAATGTTATAGAATTTATTTTAAATACAAATGGCTTCAAAAACATCTATATTTTTACTTTAGGATGAAGGAACCGGGTCGCCGAACCTGATATCCTTCATAATTTTACTAAATTGTACGTATATTATAACTTTGATTGTGTTTATGATTCTTAATAATAGAGAATATCTACATTGATTGTGAAAATTTAATTCGTTACCTTAACTGATCAGTTTTAAAATAAAAATAGCTAGTTAAAAATATGAATACAATGAAATTCTGAGTCATTTTTAAAAAGATGCTAGTAATTCAAGTATCCAAGTAAATCTCTTGATATTAAAATGACAAGGTAGCAATCTTTATTTAAAAAAAAGTATTAATATACTGTTAAAGTTTAATAATTAGGTTTAATAATTAAGCTAAAAATAATGTTTTCAGAAATTGTAACTAATACAGCTTAGAGACCATCAATAATGGTTAAGAAAAATAAGAACTGTCACTCAAACTCAAGGTATTTTGGATTATTAAACCATAAATTTATTAGTCTTCAAACATATTAATTTGCTATAATCTAAAAAAAATCTAAAAAGATCATTGTCTTAAAACTCATAATATTTTCCTTAAAATACAAATCAAACATTAAAAAATAATCAGCAATCTCTGAAAAATATTTCTAAAAATATGATTTAAAAATAAAAATGTCAAGTGTGTATTTCTGCCTCGAAGGCTTAACCCTTTCTTCTCTGACCATTTTTAGTCGAATCTCCGCTCTACTCTCATAAATTTTATTTTATTAATATATAAAAACAAATTTTCATTGCTAAAATGAATAAAAAACATGTATAGGGTTTGATCTGATATCCTATTCAATAAAATAAATAAATTGAAAATAAACATGGTCCAAAAAATCTTTTGGCCCACAGAATGGAAACGGTTAAGAAATCTTTGACTAATAAAATAAATATCAATGGTTGGCATATTTAAATTAGCCCTGTATAGTTGCGCGAACTTTGAATATGGCCGTGTGCAATGCAAAATGAGATAAATTGATTAGTTTCACTTAATATGAGAAAATAGTCATTATGTAATATATTGCTCTTTGATATTTATTTTTATCATGTACATATGAACTAAATAAGCATAGATTTATCTCTAAAGCCTAAATAGATGGATTAAAACGTGGATAAATTAAACAAATATCCTTTAATTGCAGTTATTTTGTTAACATATCCTGTTACACGATGTGCCCGCCCTGTCGATACACCAATACCCTCGCAGGTAAACATCTCCGAAGCCTAGGCGGCCGCATTTGCTAATTTGGGCCAAAGTTACGGTTCTATTTGTCCGGACTTGAGCCACAAGCTAGAGTCCGCCCGTAATGGGAGTAGGGTTGGGTGGGGCCCTGGGCCTCAAGTCCCTACATCGCGATAGTTCTTCGTGCGGAATTATTTCTTTCCCCACACGTGAATCAGCCGAGATCCGGCCCTGCAAATAAATCTGTGCGCTCGGCCCTTTGTGGGTATGTTGCTGTGAATTTATGTGTTCTTTATCACGTGGACCTTTACAACCTCCGACGTGCGCGCCATGGCCTTTATGGACTCCACGGCTGTAAAAGGAATCAAACAAAAGCAGGAAGACCTAAACACGAATGGAAATAAAGTAATAAACTCAAACCCATTGCCCAAATGATAAAATCAAACTGGCATCGCTGCCCCCGTGTGCACTTGCCGCGGACGCTAACAATTGCATAATAAAACCATAACGGACTCTGGCACTTAGCATCTGTTGATTGGGTCGTTATTTTTATTGCCATATAAAATAAATATAAAAAAATTGCAAACACGCTTATGATTACCTATTCATACATATAAAAATTAACATACGCATTACATTGTCATCAATTCTTTATATAAAAAGAATTTGCTTGATGATTATTTAATGGATATCTGACTAAATATCGTTTTTTGTTATGGTCTCTTTCAATGATCAGTTGTGTTTTAGTTGTAGATATGTTATTACGCATTGCTTTTGCTATTGGTTGATACACACCTAAAGCACAAATAAAAAAATAATAATTTAGGACCTTATTTCAAATTGAAGGTTATACGAATTTCATAAAGAAACAAATGTAACGGCTGAGTCAAAAAAGTAATATTTATACAGACACATTGACTATTCTGTGTCAGACGGTTTAAACAGTGTTTAAATATAAATTTTGACATAAAAATTAAACCTTGAAGTGAAGTTAAAAAAATAAATGTTACAGTTTGAAATTGACGTGAATTCGACCAAATCTATTTTAAGAAATAGCAGATACAGTCGGATACTCTTTGTCTAGCCTGCAAAAATAATAAGCAAGATACTTAAAGAGGCTGTATGGATACCGTATCATTTAAATGATAAAAGCAAATTTGTACGGGTTTATTTGTGTCAAGAATTAGTAAAATTAGAGGACAGGGAGTGAAAAGCGGGTTATGTTCTCTAACCAATGTTTTTCAGTGGCTTTCTAAAGGAAAAGGTACTATAAGTAAAGCGGAAACTGGACCTAACGACAAAAAATATTAATTTGTCTCTATGGTAAGATTGTAAAAAAGTATTCATTTTTTTTAAGGCTATATGAAAAAAAGGAATTTGTTGAAAAGGACCTGGAATACTCAAAAGATATAATGTATTTTTTACCACGATAATGCGAGATCTTTTATATCTAATATTGCACGGGATAAATTAATGAATATAATGTAATTTTTCTACTTGCTCTGTCGAATTACTATTTATTTGCAAACAATTAAGGATATCAAAAAAGTGATAACTTGTCTCGATGTTTTTTTTATCCAAATTATAAGATTTATGCAAATGCATATTAAAATTGCTAGAAATAAAGAAAATTAGGGCTATTAAGGAATATTATATAATTGATAATTAAATTAGTTATATATATGTTGTTAATATTTTCGTCGAATACCTCATATACTGTAGACGTGGACCGTTTTTATATTCTTAAACGCGAAGTAATTGCACTGCTTTTAAATATTTTATTGCAAAATTATATTAAATATTTTTACGATCTAGATGAAATTTTATTTTTGTGTAATTGTGTAATTAAAGTTTTATGTGCGAAAGTAAAATATATACTGTGCGAATTAAGTAAATTCTGAAAGCGCATTTGCATTTTATTCGCGAAAGAGATTTGGTATATATTTAGAAAGGCGAGAATATTAACTCCTGATCCGATAAGGCTTTGCTCAAATGAGCTTTGTGCTAAATGGAGAGCAAAGAAGTTTCATCTCACGTGATTGGAAAATTTCCATTGGAGTTGAGAGGAAAAAAAGAAGAAAGAAAGCGAGATAAGGAAATGTATGAAAATTCAAAGGGCAATATCCTCGATCCGAATTTCGGCAATTGAAATGATATAGCCGCGATGTGCGTGAATTCGGCAATCTATCATTCGTAATTAAAACACGCGAAATATAATCATTCTCTTAGCTAAGAAATACCGATACGGCGCCGGCTTCTTTTCGAATTTGGTCACGCATCTAAACATTTTTCATCTGGCAAAAGAAATCCAACGTCCCACGCGGAAATACCGAGTGGGTTTTCTTAACCGGCTTTTCCTTTTCTTTTATTTTAACCCTGTTGATTAATAACGTTAAATGTAGTCCAATCTATCATCGCCTTGTAATAATTTTGCCTCCCCACCGCGTCGTCCATCATCGAGCCATGAACAAGAAGTTGCTCCGTTTGCCGGCCACGCATTTTCTTCAGCAGAAAAAGCGGAAATGATCTATTCACCGAGGATTTTTGATCAAATTTCGTATTTATATTTGCGATGTTTCCCTTTTCTCGCGCCAAAACGAGGTTTACGCGCATTTCTTTTTATCACATATTTTTCACTTGACACAACACTCCACTATGACAAATAGACCTCTCCTCCCCTGCATTATACAGTGAAGTCAAAGGGAATTACTTTGCTCCTCGCCATTAGTATGTTTTATATATATAAGTATATTTTTTCAAGTAAGATTAAGTATAATCCTGAATTACTTTTTCGCATAAGTAGGAAATAAGGCAGATAATCCGGGCACAACTGCCGTCGCCATGATTTTGAAGGCTCGCAATCCGGGAAACGGAAAGGAAAGATTAGCAGCAGTTATTTTCACATTAAAAAAAAGACAGATAAAGGATCCATGTTCATAACGGAAATAATGACAAATACATGAATAAGCAGATAAAGAAAATTCTGAGGATTACGCTTTTGTAATAATTTTATGTTATATACCGTTTTTATAATATGATCCTTGTTTATCTAAAAAATAAAACGATTAATATTAGATTTTTTTCGTGAAATAACATAGTATGTAAAAGTTGTATATAAAAAGAAGCACATTTTCCATGGGGCATAAAAATGATTTATAGTGCGAAATAAGAGTTCAGACACCATTACAAATAAATCGAACGTCTCTATTTTGCGAAACCGTTTTCACCCAAACCATTAGGATTTTTTTTGATTTTTTCGCCAGCAATATATCTTCACAATAGAGCTGCTAACTTTCCGGATGGGTTTCGCTAATGTAGCTCCATGTAATTGTTTCAATTGTTGACAATGGAAGCTGCGCTCGCGGTTTCAACAACTCAAAGTAAATTATGGTAATACCGTGTCCAAGTGATTGTAACTTTCTGCGGGTACAGATTTTGTGTACAACCAGTTCTAAAATGTTTACTATTTCATATATATATTTATCGAAATCCCTTTGTCTAATAGTATTTTTATATCTACATACGATAATAAGATGAATTCTCTCTTCTCTTTGAGACATTCCACTTTATTTTTATATAGATTCTATTGTATAAAAGCATTACTCAACCCGAGCCAGAGCGGCGTGACGAATTAAGATATCCGAAATTGATGGAATTCTTCCTCTGGGAGATATCGTTGGTTATATACATTTTTTTATTCGAAGCAGAAGATCGAAATATTTGATTCGCGTACATATCATCATTATTTCGAACATACATAGATTGGTAGGACGTAAAAAATAATCGCGTCTAGACATTTCTCTAAAAATGCCTTCGATCTGAAAAATTTATTAAAATGTGTTCGATTGTATGAAGATTGAATAGATCGTGATTGAGATGTTTTTAATCTCATCTAAAAAGATTTATATAAAACATCTATAATATACATTGTTTTTATATGAAATATATTCGGCATGGAGATGTATTTTTTTTTTAAAAAAAGGAAAAACATGCAATATTCCCGGCAGACAAATCCTCGGTAACCTTTGAAAATCCAGAAATTTGATATAACGACATTTTTACGTGTTCGTCCCCCGCCGAAATGGTGTAGTATTACGTCTATTCAAGATAAGAATATTGACAAGTGAAGAATACCGAATGTGAGGCTTATACAAAAGAGAAATGCGAAGGGCTTAAGACTTCAATATTCCTTGACGATATTGATCAAGTCTCAGGAGTAAAAGAAAAAAAATTGCGCCGGATAATGAGAATGTAAAATGTAGATAAGGGAAGATCCACGTGTACGTTTTATTTTTTTATATTGAAAATTTTCAGCGAACGCATTCCATCACAGGGGACGAAATTAAATTACACGGGGCGTATTTTATATCACGTGTCGTAAATAAAACACGTGCCAAATATACGGGGACGGCGTCTGCGCTCTAATCAATTGTGTTATTGTGTAGATGGGCCCTTTTCGTTTCCATGTTTATAATACAATTTCATAGGGAATAATAGGTATTTTATTTGACAGTCGTCCACGTTATGACCGATGGCAAGGCGACTAATCCGCGATGACGTATGGCTGGTCAGTGGGAAAGAGACCTGATGATTGATTCCGCACGAATGCCCCGAGTCCTTATCTTGAACGAACACTCGCCCTTCGTATTACCCTTTTGTGACATTTTCCCTACAGGTATAATATTTTGGAAATATTTTTTACGCCCAAATAACCTTTACATCAAAATTTCGAATTTTTTTGGGACACTTTGACGGAGTATATTTATTTGAATATTGGATTTATTACCCGATGGAAACGAATATTCGAGCACGAAAGAGTAAACATTAAGCAAGAAATGAAAATCATATTTATATATCAAATTTTTCCCTAAACATAAGATTTTATTTTTTATAATAATACGATTATTTTTTATTATTACATGAATATTAATTAAAGAAATAAATGAACGATTCAAATATTTTATTAATTTTGAAAATCCATCATGAATTTTGATTATGTAACAGCTTTCCTAGATAACACAACACATATTTACTTTCTTTTAAAACAAAGTTACATTTTAAAAGATTCACCAAACAATATTTGGTTAACGGCGTTTTATCTAAAAACATTAATATATAGTTATTTTTCATATATCCGTTTTAAATAAATTCAGTTGCCAATACTGATATTACTTTATGCAACGAAATGATATGTAATGAAACTTATAACTATAATAGAAAACTATTCTAACCATACTTAAAATATAAAATGGTATCTAAGATTTGCAAAAAAATATTGTAAATATTTTTCTACAGGATTGTTATCTTAATTAATTAATTTATTTGACTACAATGGATAGATGGCATAACACTAAGATTCTAAAGAGCTAATAATCCATATAATGATTATACTATGAAAAAACTATTAAATAATAAACAAAGGGTTACGTAAACGAAGACTCTCTGTAGATTCTTAGAGAGCAATAACCAAGGTTGTATGGATCAAACACAATTAAAATTCTGAGATAGTAGCTTAAACTAAAATATATTAATATTAATAAGGGCTTACAATAAAGATTACGATTTCTCAAATCAAGAACGGACATTATTATATTTTTATTATAGATAAATACCATGCCAACATTAGATTTATAATAAAAAATATATAACAGTAAACAGCTTTTATTAATTTAAAATAAGGTAGTTAAAACGTAGTAGTGTCTAATTACATATTAATTTGTATAATATTTATAAAGCCTAATCATTACGCTAATGTCAGATGATTTTACTTTATTAATAATAATTTTGTTGAAATTAATTATTTAAAACAGTATGTATTTATTTTTTAATT
>JAGXCT010037243.1:0-176311 GCA_022495035.1 Philopotamus ludificatus | reverse complement strand
TAATTAAAATGTAATTTTTTGCCGTCACTCTCGAAAGAGTCACAGCGCTGGCTCAATGTTCGAAAAGTAGCTCTCTAGCGAGTTGCCGGCGCTTGAGTGGTTAACAGCTTTTGGGGGAAAAACATGTAATAATAGAACTAAGACAAAATGAAAAAAAACAGGAAATTGTAAACATTTAAAACATATATGGCTATGTAAATACATTTATTTAAAGCCAAATATAACAGCTACATGCTATATATTTATTTTTCACATTTAAAAAATCAAATGAAGAAATTAAAAGAGAAACCAAGTATTAATATATAGAAAAAATAATGTAAGGATAATGCGTTATTTACAAGTAAAAGTACAAGCAAAGCAAATGGCGAAAAGCATAGGAAATATAAAAATTACAGAGAGCTACCTTAACAGTTAAACATTAATGAACCAGACACAGAAGCGAAGAAGCTGGTAATAGCTTTTATATTTAATAGATAGAGAAGAAAAGAAGAGGAGGAAGCTAAAAGTTTCTTAACTGTTTGAAGTTAAGTTGAAGATTATTGTTTTAAAATTAAAAACAATGGGTCTCAGGTGATGATTTTGATCTACTTCTCTTTTTTGTGAGAAGTAAAACTGTTTTAGGCAGGGGAGTTCAATAGAAGGATTGGGAGTATTTAAAGTCATAGTTAGTGAGAGAGGAAATAAAGTGGTTTATATTTATAAATTTATGTAGATTATCGTACAAAGGAGAGGCATATTTTTAATAAGGGGTTTAGAAATTAGGATTTTTAGATCTTTGTGTATGTCTGTGTTTCGAATAGACCAAGGTGCGTCTGTAATTGTACGCAGTGTAATATTTATTTTCCTCTAAATTTTTGGTTATACGGATTATAGTAGTATAAATAAGTTTTTTTTTTATTTTAAAGAAAGGAGACTGCCTTTACTTACAAGAGAACGAAGGAGCGCATTATTTGATTGACAACCCTTGATTTTTTTTAATTTTAATGAAAATAAAAAGATGAGTGCTAGAAATAATAAAAAAAATATAAGCGAGCTAGTTGTAAAATTAACCAGTTATCAAAAGTACGTAACTTTGATAATAATGATTGATACAGAGATATTGTATAAGTATCATTTTATTTAATGAGATGTACTCCACTCAAGCGGAATTTGATAAATTCTTTTTAAAAATCCCTAATATATAATTTTTCATATATTAAGGAAAATTTTAGCAGAAAATTAGGATTGGAAACTGTTTTTTTCCGCAAATTTATCACTTTAGCATATTTTTTTATTTTGTTTAAACATAATATACACAAAAAGTTGGTTAATTACTAATAAAAATATTTTTGCGCCTTTTACCGAAGGCGTGAAATATCTTACAAAGAGATACAAAGTATTGTTATAATATGATAAAAAATATTGCAATAAAATTGTTTCATAAAGTTGAATTAACCTCAATTTAAATACAGTGAAAATCCTCATAATATTTTTAATGCATCGTTTAATTAAAAACGTGCTCAGCTTTGCGAAATATAAAAAGAGCAAAAAGAAAGGAAGACATTTTCATTAGAGGATGGCTAACAAATTATGGAAATAAGCGTTTTGTTCCCACATCATAAATTCAAAAAATATAATGTAGAAAATAAAATATGCGTATTCTCTACGGTAATTTTTAAATGATTATTTATTATGGATTGTTTTAAGCTTCAATGTCGCACTATATGATTTTCATCAAGCGCGATATTAAGCGCGTTGTAAACGCTGAAAATTACACAGTTTCTGTATGCGTTGTTGACAACAAAGCTTTTAGTCGAAATTGCACATCATATTTGTGCCGAAAATCAACATATTTGCCATATCGAGCACAGTGCGTGTGCGTGAATAAACGCAATAGCTGAAGCACGCGTGGGCCTCGTACAATTTAATCTCCATAAAAGAGCCATTTTGAGATAATCCTGAAAGCAATTTCGAACCAGAGTGCGCAAAAGTGCGCAAAGTCCCTTGACGCCCTAGCATCAACCACTGTGCTTTGGATCGATAAGGATCAACGCAAGCCTCGATCAAAACGGCAGGTGAAAACGCCAACTGCTCACGGTACCATAATCTCCTAAAGCATCCAAAAATGCGTCTGGAAAATTTACTATAATAGTATATCCTGTATTTTGGCAATATTCCTATTTAATTTAGCATTTGAACATTATTGCTCAAGGCAATCCAGTATCATTCGTTCGGCTGGCGCAGATTCAAGTAGTTTAAATGTATATCCCATCTTAAGAGATTCTTAAGCAAATTGAATTTTGTAAATATTTATTTTTAATTTACAAATGTAAAACTATCTGTATATATTTAGAGATCGATAACTGAGGTCGGTGTTGGGGTTTTAGAGCTGTTTGACATCGTAAAGGTGCGGATGCCGGGGGGCCCGTAAAAAATACGTGCCCCGGGTGCAAGTTGTGCATTACGCCCTGGAATGTTTCGATGGAGGCGTGGATTTGGCATATAAATTCGTTTCGCGCGTTTCGTCTCCCTCAGAAATAGAAGTCGCCTTATTTATCAAGTCCCCTCCCGGTGATTCCGGCCAAAATCTCCTGGAAAAGTGTTATAAATATCAGGAAATTTGCATTCGGCTGCATTCTCTATGAAATGCACCAGACAATGGGACGGAAGTATGGTGTTCCGGTGCTTGATGGCGTTTGTTCTTTTTCATGTAGATTCATTTCATTCCAGATATGAGATCATTTCCGTAATAAATCTCATTTCCTACCCCTCTTCCGAAAAATCCGTTTTTTCTTAAAGGCAAATGCTCTTCCATTGTGCATAATAATTTTAAAAATGTATACGAAAAGCAATCCAGATAGTAATTTATATATTTTTTTGTTACAGGTAATGCATTATTCCATGATAATTTCTACGGTACAATACAACCACACACAAAGATATTCAAAATACTGGTAAGACAATGTAAATAATAATAAATACAGAGTTTTCTATTAAATTTCTCAAGTGTCGATATTGATGCCATCTTTTTCCTACAAACGAAACAAGTTCTATGATAACAACAGATATTGTTTTGATTTAATTAGCCAGAGTACTAAAATAACGCATGAACTTATGAAAGTATGTCAACTAGCAAATGTGAAAAAAGCAGAATGTATAAATGTATATCAATCAACAAATTCGTAGTATTAATGGTGTTCAAATGGACATATGTGCGACTAACCACAAAAACTTGGTGTCCCCAATAGATGCCTTTGCCATGGTTAGGAAAGCCTTAACCCTTTCAATGCGGCGGGTCTAACAACGATTCTGCATCTGAGTGCGGCGCCGTTTTGAACCAAATTATTTTTTTGGCGAGGTAAATTTGTATTCACCTGCTAACGCTATATTAGAATTGGCTCTTCCCATACGATTTATGCAAACATGTTGATTAGATATGTTCTTCCATCCTTTCAACCAAAAATATAAACTCGATTCGCTTCAATTTTCCGTGCAATAATAAATCGAACAAAATATCAATTGCTCAAACAGATTCCGCGTCGATTCAACAACGCGTCGCCTCTCGCGTCCTTCCCCCATATGTTCACTACGTCACACTCAAGTGGGCGCCGAACCATTCTGACGTGCGACTATTTTTTTTATCGAATATATCGAACAATGTCAAAATATCAACCGTCGAATGAGTCTATTATTAGTGCGCAAACGTATTTTTTTATATTAGTGATACCCTCTGTTTGAAGACAAAGCAGTTTATCAAACTCGTAAATATGATTTTATTACCAAAAGAGTATAGGGTGCTGCAAATAATTGTATATAGAAAGAATATATTATCCAATCTGAGATGACAACACCATTGAATGCCATCAATCTTATGTTATTGCTTGCAAGTAAGCAGAAGCTATTCTTACTAGGATGCACATTTAATATTGCAAAAATAAATATAAATAATAAACATGTATTATTAAAAAAGCAGAGTATACACAAAATATTACTAATTATTAAAAAAAGTATATTAAAAATACACAATAGAAACAGTTGTAGAATAAACTAATAAACAATATACATTGGACTACAAATTAGAACTTGAATGGTAATATTTAAATCAGTCATTTACAAAAATAATATATAAAAAGAGATCACAATGCATATTTGTAAGTAGCATAAACATAATCTAAAAAAACGCCTGTGGTAAATTTCAAAGCATGGTGCCACATGTCAAGCATTGCATCGATAAAAGTAACGTGACATTACTCCCCTTTTTCCGATTTGGTGGTATGGGGAACAAACATGATAATTGTCTATATGATTTTAAGATTTACCAGATTTGGCAACAACTTCGGCATATGTTTTGATAATTAACATAATAGCTCAAATGAAACCTGGATTTGAAATACCTGAGTATCTCTGGAGAATTATTTTTAAGATTCCTTTCAGTTACATTTAGTTTAAATTCCAGCGATATTTTTTTGGTTATATTCCTGTACACGTTTAAAATGAGTAAATCAAAAAAAATGTGAATGCAATTCTTTATACCATTTCACACTTTTTCTAAGAATTAAACTGGATAGCACCATATCGGTTTCCAATATCATTGATGATGAGCTATCAAACTCATGTATGACAGAATAAAAGGACCAGATCTCCAACGTAATAGATTTAAATGGTTAAGGACAAATTCGTAGTATTAATGGTGTTCAAATGGACATATGTGCGACTAACCACGTTATAAAAACCAAAGGCACATATACAAAATTTAAGAAGAGGGCTTTTTAATTAAATTGACTAAATTGAATAAAAGCAATACATTAATCATTTTCCGTTAGTATATATTAAATGACTGTTCTATCTTTTTTTATCTCGTGTTGACTATGTAATTAGACCATGAAAGTTACGTTCTAGAAGAAAGCGTTATGGAAGGGGCTAACTTGAACTCGTTATAGAAAATGTAGTATAGAAGAAAATATTTAGTTATGTACTTTTTATAACCTTTTATCTATTTTTAAGCCAATTTATATTTTGCAACTGTTAAATTTAAATAATAGATTCATACATAATGTTTACGTTTAGAATATTTTCAAAATATTTTTTTTAATATTTAATAAATTATGATAGATGATTAGATCTATAATTTAAGTTATAATAATAAATACATAGAATAAAAAACAGAGACATAAAAAATATTTTAAGAGAATTCAACAAATATAACTGAAAAGTTTTAAATACAATCAAGAGTTTATTTAATTATTTTTTTATTAAGCCAAAGTTATTTTAAATAAGAAATGAGTTTACTTTTATTCGTTGGGATATCGCAAACATTTGACGTCTCTTGGAAATCCTAAGTATTTCAATCATGATTTTTTTTTGTAAAAAAAAACTATTCTAAGAATAAAAATAATTATTCATGAAATGTTTCATAATTTGCTCTATATTTTTTAACTCATCAATATGAGACGTAAATGAAAACGCTCTCGGCGATGTTCTTCCGCAGACTAAGCTCTCGTAGCACGTGTCGATCGCACGTTTCAATCGCACTCGGCACATCGTAATTGATGCGAGCGAGAAATAACATCGCTCCCGTGGCAACAGAAGCTAATATTTTTTATCAATTACAGACAAATAAAGGACAATGATTACCTATTATATTTATTCTTGAGCCTTTTTTAGACGTATTCAAAAAGGTTGTGACATGTAGGATTTATATTAAAAGAGTTACACGAAAAAAATTAAAAACTTGGTGTCCCCAATAGATGCCTTTGCCATGGCTAGGAAAGCCTTAATATTATTTTTTAACGTTAACAAGTCTACTAAAGCTATAACTCATATTTTTGGTCCAGTACTAATAACAGACAAACATTAATATTGCTTTAAAATATTTGTATTCAAAATAAAATATTCATTCAAGACAGCCAATTCATTTTAATATTGACGAATAAACAATTCAAATCAGGTAAGATCTTGTTAAAAATAAAAATGTTAAGCAAACTAAACAATGAGATTCAGATTACATTTAAATATATAGTAAAATTTAAAAAATAAATTATGGCTTGTTTGTCAAAATATTGTATTCAGAAGTAAAACTGATAAAAAACAAGATTTCGTTTCATCTAATTTAAGCTTTTACTATATTTTTGGACATAATAAATTACTACACTTGCAAATGCATTTGATTAAAATTTTAATACAATATTACCAGAACTATTCAAGATTTCACTGTTACTATGAATAAAACTGTGAGATAATCCTAATAAATTATAGCGTACACCTATAAACATTCAAGATTATATTGCTCACTCCAGCATCACCTATTCCCATTACGCTTATCTGCCCCGCACTCTGACTCATCGCTGCAGTCTTTATTCGTTTCGGACATGTCACAAGGAATGGGACCTCAGGGCGCCATTTGTCCACATCCAATTTAAATGGTTCAACTGCAGTTTTAATTAGTGGGCCACGGGTCTTCCAATCTTGATAGAGCCGACTCTAGAGACGCCATCCACGGTGTAGCCGCCGAGCCTTTGTCCCGAAGCTGAATGTACGGAGCGGCGTACGTCACGCTGAATTATGGGCGCGATATGCGTCCCGACGACGGCGACGCTTATGAACAGCCAGCCAGCCAGACCCCTGCCGTCGAACGTGTTAAGAGATGAAACCAGAATTCGGAGTTAATTAACACGTTCTGGGTATACGACCCGCTGGGTGCAGTCAGCTTTATCGCCCGACACACTGAACGCCTAAGAAATTTACAAGCAAATTGTGAGCAATATTGAATGTGGAGTCTGTGAAACAGTGCAGAGGAGCACGGGGAGTCTTAAACTTTGTTTCGAGGCGGTTGCGTTTTAACGTTTGAGCTGATCAAATCCTTGGAGTGAGAAGAAACAGCGGGTAATGCAATGTGAAAATCCGGTTTAACGTATTCCAAAGCGGATGCATTTATATTATACCCACATATATTATTAAAGGAGAGCTTTCACGTAAAATGTTATTTAAAATTTGGCCGTACTCTACATCATCGAGTCTTACAACCTAAAATTCTTATTCAGACGAACATGTAGGCATACAGTACATCTTATTTAACGTTAAGCCTCCAATTTTCAAATAATATTGGAAAAATAGTTTCGATTTCAATAAATTTATATTTTTTTGCAGACTTCGGTCTGTCTTCACCGCAATGCAGAGAGCCTCGAGTTAACCTAAAATTTGCGACCTTTTTACCGTTTAAGTCTGCAGCGTTTACGGCGCATAAATAAGCAGCTCATATTATCATCGCGTAATATTTGATACCCTATTTGAGTTGAACTCGATCGTAAAACCGGCGCGAAAATAAAATATACTCTTCAAAATTTTCCATCTCAAAGTCGAGGCGGGTGGGTGGAGTTAGAAAGTAGGACGAAATTGGGGCTTTGTCCGTTGTTCCCGCGCGTTACGAATGTAAAACTCAATCTCGACCGCTGAATGTATGCAAATGTAATGTGATAATCCCCCCATTGCGAATATTGTGACAGAGAGCTGAATATATTTCAGCCAAAAATGTTTATTCATTTGTCGCAGTGTTACTTCAAAGTCTGTTCTTGAAGAGATCCTTGAAAATAACGCGAATTGCAACAGCTCGGCCGAGAGCAAAACAAATAAGCTAGAAACGCGTTGGGTAATTTACAATTACAATTGTGATTTTCCGCCTTTCGGTAATTATTTTTATTGCACAATACTTTTATTGTTGTTGACTCAAGATGCTGTTCTGAAGCTTTTCCACGCGATTGCCGCTTATTAGTACTTAAAACACTTAGTTCAAGTTAACTTTAACCATGCAAATAGTGCAAAACCATATGAAAACAAAGTTAACTCGACATGAACTTTCTGTAGGGTTTATTTGACTATCATGGAGATTGCAATTAACGGCTAAACTTATTGATACCTCTGTAAATTAAAAATAAACAAAATAATATTCTAATATTTATTTGTTTTATAGGATAGAGAAAATTCATTTTAAAAACAGTTTTTTATACCGATTACAACTTAAAAACAAACACATCTTCAGCGTAAAAATAAATGATTACAAATTAATATTTCCAAAGATATATTTCCTTGCTAGACATTTACTCAATAAAAATAACTACATACTACATTTATTGTTTTACTAAATAAATATGAAAAACTTGCTCATTTTAAAAAAAAACTGTTTTAGTACGTTGGTCTTTAGGAATATATTTTATATTATTTACATTGAAGTTAAAAATATAAGAAAGATAGTAAATCATTTTCTCAATACCAATTAAAAATAAAATTACTGCACGGGACCAAGGAACTGTATTAGAGTAATACTAATTTTACTTTAATATATATGTGGTAAAAAAATTGATAATTTGAAGTAAGCTTCTAAATAACAAATTTCCAATTATTGAAAAAACGATTTTTTTGTGAATAATATTTTTTTTTCGAGTTGTGTGTGCTAGTATTTTATTTTATTTTTTTTGTGCAGTTATTTAAAGCATTTGTTTATATGGCGTTTAGCTACTTCAATGATTCTGTTTTTTGTATTTATTTATTTGACTACGATGGATAGATGGCATAACAGAAGGATTATAAAGCGCCATTTACATAAAGATTCGATAAAGATTCTAAAGAATTGAGGGGAATTAGTCTCTCACACATATTCTCCCCAGTGTCAAAGCACGACACTGGTTAATTTTAATATTATTTCAGTTGGATTGCATTGAATTAAAATTTATATGATTTATTCAATGAAGGACCAAACTACCTACATAAATATTTTTTTATAAAACATACTAAGGAATGGGTCTTTCCACTTAGTGTTATAAAGAATTCCTTAAATTTATTGTTTTATTAGGAGTTTCTTCGGACACCTATCCAACAAATAACATAGCTTAGTTGCGGTTAACTAACTTTTACGAAATAATATGTATGTTACTTACAAGCCATAGCACTAGTTGTCTTAATGTTTTTTTCATAGTCGAGAATTAGAAGTTACAAGGAGCTATGTATGTCAAACAATAGGCCAATTAAAAGTTTCTACAAATACAGAAAGAATAATATAAAAGATTAAGTTTAGAAAACAAGAAAATCAAAAGAAATTAAAGAAGAGAGTAGAAAGAAAAAATTACAATACATAGAGATATTTTATTTTAATAAACATTTATTTTCGATGAAAGACATCGCAAGAGACTTCTTAATAATCGTTTATTAAAAGGTCTATATCCTCGTTCAAGCCATTGTACAGGTTGCATGCTCTGATGACGTATGAAATATGACGATAATTAGAGGACACATAAGGAACATGCAGAAGGGGCCATTTGCGTCGGGACCGAATCGGGGCAGTCAAAAAGAACTTCTTAGGATAGCCGGGCAGTCGATATCTCCCTGAAGTATGCGTGAGAGCAAAGTTAACTTACTTACAAGTTTACTTACAAGCCATAACACTAGTTGTTTTAATGTTTTTTTCATAGTCGAGAATTAGAAGTTACAAGGAGCTATGTATGTCAAATACGGATGCTGAGGAATTATATCAATATTATTATAGAGCAAAAAAATTCTTTACATTTTTACATTTTTTCAATAAACAAAGCAAAAGAAACGTATCAGCCAACAATAAAAAGTTAGCATTAAGGTGTACCATCAACAATAAAAACTTTTAACAGTTAGACTTGGGGAAATTCAATATCAATTCTGTATATAATTTTTTGAAACCTTTAACTTAATCTATTTTATTTTATTGGATTTTCATAACCAAAACGCTGGATATTATTATCCAAGTGATTGAACAATGTCTTTAGTTTTCAAGAGATCCTCTTCCCGAGTACGGAGGATGGAAAATCATACTCAAATGTGCAGATTGAAGACGAGACGTAGGACGTGCACTTTGTAAACTAAGATCTCGTGCTTTGTCAAGTAGAACGGCTATCACTCTCAGAACATCCTAGCAGTATATATCAATATTATCTGAAGATTTTCAGAATTGATTGAAGCTAAATTCGCGCTGAAAAATCGAAAATTCCGCCAGTTTCAGCATTTTGGCCCCGTTTCTTAATTAATTTACGGAGCCAGACGACGAATGACCGTCGCTAATTCGTAACCGCAGCATGCCGCCGCAGTCCAACGGATTGGAAACCGAGCCGAGCGGCTTAAAAAGCCGCTCCCGTCTTTCGTTAGGGAGCGGTAGGAACGCAGTAAAGGCGCGCGGACACTAACGACATAATTCAATTAGGGCGCACTCACACCGGGCCGCAGGTAGGCGGCATTCCCGTCACGCGCCCACTAGCCCCGTCATTAAAAACTTTTTGATCGATTTAAAATATTCACGTCTCGTCCCCGGTCGCCAAAAGCCAAGGGCCCACTCATAATCTGAACGGAACTGCCTTCAATTACGCGGGCCAAGTCGTCCGGAAGTTTATCGCCGAAGCGTTTGTTGGCGAGCCGGAAGCGAACAACTCGAGTGGAGCAGGGAACATCGCCGGATTATGAGAGCTTAATTAACGCGACGAAATCGTGGAATTCATTGGCGGGACGATAAAAAGGGTTGCCGGCTACAGTAACCAGGTACACTTAATGTGCGGACGCTTGATTAACGCGGCAATATGATCCCGGAGGATTGTCTCGGAAGGGCCAGATATGAGATTACGCCATGTGCATAAAAATTGGATTTGAGACCGGCGATGAAAGCGGTCCCTGCCTAATCGGATCTACCTGATTCCATACCGAGTATCTATGTGATCAATGGTTTCACAGTTAAATTATAAATCACATGTAATCATACCCACAATGTAACTAAAATTACCAACAGCAGATTTTACTAATAATAATCGAAAAATTTACGAATAATAATCGAAAAAAGTATATTATAATTAATTTCGAGGGCTTAATTCATAAATCTTAAGCTATATAAACATTTTCATAACTAATGATTTACAAGCAAGTGAGATAATATACTTTATTTTAATTAAAACGAAAAGTTTTACTAACGACTCATCAAATATGTTAGAATGTAATGAAGCTTTTTGTTTGTTATTACTTTCCTGTGTTGTAAAATTTCTTATTATTAGGAAATCCGTTATCCACTTTCTGTGTTTTGTTTCACAAGTTATTTATACATCTCTTGATATCCAGTCATACAAATCAGGTCCCGTTAGAAATTTAAAGCTCGCCTTAACAAATTGCAAATGCTCGTGAATTAATGTCGGCGGCGTGTCCTCAGTCTGTGGCGGGACATTGTAAAGTGTGGAGTTCATTTACGCCTCGCATTGTTTAGTAAAATAATTGTATATCAATTTATTATACTTTAAAAATGAAAATCAAACATAAAATAAATCAGCTAATTAAAAAAATATCTAATTTACCTAATTTTTAACCTAAAACTCTCTATAGTGCTATTTTAAAACTGTCTTAAAATGAAATTACTAAGTTATTGATATTTGTAACAGTGAACAGGTAAGAGATATTATGCAAAAAATATGGAGAATTTTTTATCACACGATATTGTTTTAATTTTAATAATAATTGTTTTAATATATTTCTTTGATAATTTATTGCAATTATAAATAGCATTCCTTCATTATTTACATGCAATCAAATGCATTCCTAAGCATAATTACTGCAGTAATTGCATATTAACATGTTTGGGCACTATATACCCTTCTAGATGTGTACATGCACGTCCTTTGTTGATGGACCACAAATTGTATCGAACCCCAATATATCCAATGTTATTTTTGCACAGTGGATACGTTTCCCTTTTATCTGGACAGAGCCTGGCCAATTACCGAACGCACTGTGGTCCCGTATTTATTCAATTTGTATTAGCGCAAGATAATAGAAACGGTTCAGTGTGCCCCCCTTCATCACTCCTCATCCCCCCGTCTCCGTCATGTTATCGCTACCCGGAATGCCCTGTAATGAACGAGCACCGTATAAATTCAGTCGCTTCAGACAAAAGCTGTCTAATTGCACCGTTGCATACAACTCGGGGCTCTTCGCCATTGCTTCTGGATAAATTGGTTTCTGCTTCTCAAATATTGATTGTCAGATTCCAGCTCACCGCGTTTGATATGAAACTGCATTATTAATCGACAGTTTAAGACAAGAGGGCGTGTGCGAAACTTTGCGATTTACAACTGTTGACAAAGCACCGCGAATAATTCAAGGGGACTCTGTTTAAATTGAATAAACACACCTCAATTTTTGTTTCGCCGTTTAATAACTTGTAACACGAATGTTCATGGTATCTAATGTCTTCATTTGCATTCCTGAATTGTTTAACGGTGCACGGAAGCGGTTTTATTGCCCTTTCAAGGGCGACATCGCCGATTAAAAACGACTATAAAGCATTGGCTTTGGATGAAATATTAAAAAAATCTTATGTTAGAAAATATGACTATTATTACTGTTTTAATTTTATTTTTATATCATGTTTTATCATGAATAAAATATGCGATGGACATTACTAGTTTGTACATAAATTTTTCTTTCCCTGAATAATTCACTGACTTTCGTTTACGCATAAACTCTGTCCTTATTGTCTCCTAAGTCCCTTTCATATACATACAAATCCTTGGATTTATACAGTGGCATATACCTGAAACGAAGATGGGACTATGCGTGTGGCGTGTTTATACAAGATAAATTTTATTCATATCATTCGCCCAGATATATATTAACATGGGAATAAAACCCCCAGCTTTATGGCCCTCAGACCCCCCCGGCCCCGCTCACCCCCAGCCCTTAATCTACATACTAAATGCATGTAATATTTACATAGATATCTTTAAACATTCGAATTAAAGTCGGCATTAATTCGGCCGATTTATTTACTTAGACCGCATACCTTGGTAGCAGATAGCTTCGTGACAAATGGAGATAGGGCCTAATGCGAGCAAACAGCGCTATGTGCTCCTGTCGCTTTATCTGTCTATCTCCAGAAACAATAATTCATAAGGGCGCTTAGACCAACTTTTCGTTTCGTGACGCCGCATTGCAAACAAACGACTGAATTTATTTTTACATAACAATACATATTTTCAGACGGTCGATATTTCATAGTGCCGTATAGCATGTGGAATTAGAAGAAATGGCCGTAAATACGACTCTCGGAGTACAGGGGGTCATCGACTAGGTCACAATTAAAAAAGTATATAAAAAAACACTATGATAACATAAAACCTTATATCTAAATGTTATTTTTTCATTCTGCAATAAAAAGCTAATAAGAAAACTTTTGCTTATTCATAATAATACTAGGTAAAGCGGAAAAAAATTACATTTATTTTAATTGCGACAAAAAATATACAATATTTTTCCGTTAGATATCCTGCATAGAATAGGTAGTTTTTATTACCTCTTCTTAAAGTTCGCCATATTTTTTTAATAAAGACTATTAGTGATTTTGGATTTTTTATCTCGAATCAAATATTAAACATACTCTTAAAAATACTCCTAAGGTGCAACGTATACAAAGGAAAACTTTTCTCAGTCAATTTTAGCCCAGGAGTATACACAGGTACCTGATTAAAGATATTTTTTTTTATAGGTTTAGGCCTATTTATCATTGCCAGTAATAATTTTTCTAAGAAAATAATCGGTTTTATACATGGACAGTAAGGATAAAATGAGAGTTCTTCGTGGTCTATTTTTATTCCGTGTCTTTTAGAATTATCTTTTACTGTTGAGCATGTAAAACTACGGTCTTGTTTTTATTGCTTAATTGTTTTTGCGAATCAGACTTCACTAATGGTTTTGAAGAGTAATCAAAAGGCCTCTCTGATTTCGGTGTTTACCCACTTTTACGACTTTGAACTCTCGAAACCATCTATAGCATTGTCAGGCATTCAAGATATCTCCATAAATATCGCAGATGGTCAGAGAAGCCTAAATTGATTTTAATGTGTCAATGTAAATGTGTCTCTCGATTTCCGTCCATCGAATTTTTCACTATGGGCAAAGAAAATAAAACAAATTCATTACTAACAGGTTTTAAAACGATTCTTAAAGTCGGCAGCCGGTGAAACGATAATTTTAAAGTAACGCAACAAAAAATGTAATTTCTTTCATCTTTACCTAATATTTCATACTATACGGACTACTTTCTGGGTCAGAACAGAACCGTCAGTAATGTGTTTTCTGTATTTAATCCATATCATTTTCCACGTACCACTTTATAGTTTTACTATTTATACCAGTGGATGTTAAATCTTGATTTCAATTCTGAGGTTACCTTTGTGATATCTATCAGTCGTTGTGCTTTTTCTACGAATTTTCTTATTGCGTATACGATCCCACCGGCTAATCCCGAGCATGACTCGCTTCATTGTTCGCTGTGTCACCTGTAGATCATCAATCACCTGAGGAGTGAAGGTCATGGTTTAATGTCATATTTTAGTATGGTCAAGACATATTTATCAAAATATTGTTGTTTCGGTTATTTTAGAATCCCTGAATGCTCGTTTTATTTGACCTTTAGTTTAATAATTTATTTCAATGATGTTCAGTTAATTTTAACAATAAAAATATTGCTTTAAAATCGTGCATTATTTAATAGAGATTTAATATTTCAATCATAATTGGAGACAACCCCCCTGCAACGCTTCCTGCTATAAAGTTGCTTGTGCGGCAGTCTTCTAGATCGACGTTTTTAAGTTTTATATAAATATGTAATACATTGTCAAGTGAAATATATGCCCTTTGGTTGACAAAAAAATACAACACGCACGTCTGGACATTCTAACAATAGAATAAGGTAATTTAAAATAAGAAAAATGGTTGACGTATTCATTTCTATTAAAAAAAAATTGAATTGAAGAAACGTAACCCAACGCTAACCTTCTATAGGGCGAGTTTTTATAGCGTCGTCCCTATCTCAGGGGTATAGAATGTTTCATTGTGATTTTAAATGAAATATAACAACTTGTCATGCTCGATAATATAATAATATTAAAAAATATCTACTAATATTGCTAGTTTAATTAATAAATAAATAATCTGCTAATTAGTAGGAAAAGTTTTCAGAAATATTAAAAGCTTCGATAATTGGTGGTGGATAAAATTTCAAGTCTGCGTGTTTTCGGTTGGCTTAACTTTAGGACCTCGCAGACATGCATAATAATAAATCCCGCTGACAAACAATATGATTTTTTAGTGTTAAATATATTAGGAAAAAGTGATCAAAGAATAAATAAAATGCATTAGTAATAATACTTATTATAAGCCCTTAAATAAGAGAAAAAGCCGTGCAGTGAATTTTTTTTAAAAATGAACCTTGTTTAACATATTCGCGAATAAAAAAAAAGCGCGGATTGTTTTAAGTTTAAATCTCTGCATTGTTATGCGATTATTATATTATATAATAATAATTTTTAAATATATATTCGATATTTCTGAAATATAAAATATAATCGTCGAATTTGCGCAGCAGATTCTATTGATTCGACGTTCGTGTGCGTCTAATACTTTTCAGAATTCGTAAGATTTCTGGTTGACGAGAAGGGAAAAGGGTGGCAAATGGGTCAACCGGAAAATTGATCAAGGATTAATATAATAGCATTAAGAGCTTTTCACGTTGCAAATTAACTTTTCGGGTAAGCGCCGTGTGAATTTGGTCAAAGTGAAAATTTTTTCCACTGTTTTTTTTTACGCTCTATTTCGGCACAGAAAATAATTATGAACCGTGAATGGTCCCGAAAATGTATTCGGGCGAAATACAGGGTGAGCGCATGTGTTCGGCATCATTGTTTCAGCACATTCTTTTGTGGGGCGAGCTCACACTCGTGTAAGCACACGTGTCTCCCCGTGGATGGTTAATGTAAAGAGTTACATGAAATATGTGGCGGCCCAAACAAAGGAAATGTCATTGTTGTGTTGTACTGCGGGGGTAATCAACGTTGTATGGGGGTGGCCAGGTGTTAATGAGATACGAAGAGCGGGAAAGCTCGGGGATGAAAATCACAAATACAATGCCATCGGGTAAACATCGCATTATATAAATATATTTAAATATATTTATAAACAATTTTATTTATTATCTACTATCTATGCATAATTTATTATAAGTAAATTATGGAGTTGTACCGCTTATCAAGCATTGGACTTTAATTAGTTCTTATTATATTTGGAGCCTTATAAATTGAAATACGGTGGGGTGGATATTATTTTGCATAAGCTTTGTAAACATAAAGGGAATTGCATAAAAGCCGTAGCACTTCTGTAGTTCTGTTTGAATATCAAGCCTTTGCTTAGCAAATCATTTGATAATACAATTTAACATACAGACTCGTATATATATATATAAGATAATTACAACGTATGTGTATGTATATAGTTGGTTCCAACTTGCAGAATCTTACATACATCAATATTTTGATAATGGTTGTTTCCAAAGGTTACTTTGCTGAAGTGACTCTTGTATGTTCAGACATGGAGTATGTATGTACGTCATGTCAACATTTACATATCGTACGTCGTTATTACTTTCACATTACACGAATGACAGAGCGTTCAAATGTCACCTTCGCCCTACCTACCTATGTAGAATATTAACGATGAAAACTGAGACACTAAATATCATTATTTTGACAGCAAACTATGGCCAAAAGTTTCAGACGCAAATTAAATTAAATTTCGTTATAAAGAAAATACCTTTTTTCCAGATCATACTGTCAGATTTAATTATGCGTCGAACAAAATCGAACTCCCCTGTCGATAAATTGTTCGACAAGTCCAAACCGATATCGGTCGTTTAATAGAGAGGTGTCACTCAAGTGACATCCCTTTGCGGCGTGGACAATTCGAGCCCTCTGGGCTTTTCTGTAATTATAGCAGATCTCTGCTTTAAAATCGCAATTAAAATACCTAATTAGCGGGTTGTCAATCTCGGAAAAATTAAATAATATAGAATATATTTTTATAAAATTCGGGCGTTATCATCGCGGGGAGACGGGCGGGCCTAATGGAATTCCCATTTCATTAAACTTAATTTAGTTGAATGAATCGCCGCTGCAAATAAATGAGTTTAAATACCGAAAAAAATATGACAGGAATGGCACTTATCAGATTCCATCTCCCTTTAAAGGAAATTCCTCTCCGTCCCTTGTTTGAATATCGCATCGCTTAATCGAAGACCAGACAAGTGGAAGGACTAATGGCCCGAATGTGCCCTTCCTGTTGATAATTGAATTTGGACTCTTTGAAATAATAATTTATTTTATATCCGAATTCGTACTTTTATATATACGCACTAAATAAAATAAGTCAGAAAAGAGATTTATTTTCACAAAAAAAAAGATAAATTTACCCTAATTTATCATTATAAATTATATAATTACATTTTAAGAAAATTATTTTTGTTAATAATCGTACTAATTTATCTCATATTATTTATTTATTAAATTGACTGGATCGATAAATGGCATAACATAAATATTTCAAAGCACCATTCAACCAAATATAGATTTGATAAAAAATCGAAAGATGCGAAGGGTGTGAGTCCTTCACGATAATTTTCCCCCCAGTGTCAAACCACGACACTGGTTCATTTTAATTTTATTTCGGTTGGATTAAAAGTTATATCATTTATTCAACGAAGGATAGATGGTATTTATTTTTCAAAACATGCTAAGGTAATGTCACTCTTACTCTCAGATACCAGGAGGTATCTAGTGGTATATATAATAGTTTTCGTCGGACACCTATCTGACTACTTAGCTCAGTCGCGCATAACTTATAAGCCATAACACTATGGGTTAAACTGATATTATTCTTTATGGAATTTTTAATAGTTATCTACAAATTTAAAATTAAATATTTTAATCATGATTTTCTTTTACGAATATATTTTAGAATAAACCAGATAAATAATTATTAATACGTTCTTTAGGAAAGACACAAATGTTTTAGATGCGAATATATAATATATATTAAAAAATATACTCAGTTAGTATTTTCTTAATAAAAAATGTAAAAAAACCAGTGTATTTACAATTTAGTACATAATAAGAAAGATATTTACATTTCATTCTCTCTATTTTATATATCCTTAGACTTGTACATTATTTTATACGTTCTTGTTTATTATAGGTTATTATTTCACTAATGGTGTGGAGATTCCCGGGGAGACTTTCTCCGTAACACGAGATCAAAAATCTCCTTGGATAAAAGCACCATTAGCAGGCAAACTTGCCTGCTGCGTTTTATTAGATTTTTCGCGTATGCACTTTGAATAGACAAACATGCAAAGTGTGCCCGATTAATATTTTAACGGCGTTGATGAATAAATTCGGCGCAAATAATTTCGAAAATAAATTCGCAACACCTGAGTTCAAGGAACACAGGTGGCTTTTGCGCAAAGGTGAAAGCCTCGGTCCCAGTACTTGGCGAAATTCCAAGAAAGACTTTATGAAAACAGTGCCACCTGAAAAATCTTACGTTCGGACAAGAACTTTGGAGATTGTGTATTTTTTTATTCCGCCCCCCGTCCACCGACCCGATACAGACTCACTGTATTTTATTGAAATGCGCCATTTTAACAGGATCGATAATTTTAATAATAAAAAAAATGTTATTTGATCAATTATCCTAGTCGCATTGTTCACTTAATTGAACATGTCCGATAATTGGATTTTCGCAATTCAAAATAACGCGATCAACATGTAAAAGTGGTAGACGCGATAATTATCGCGATAACATCGAGCTATTTTGCGTTGTAATGAAATGGACGTGTATGTACGTATTGTATTAATAACCAGTGATAAAACTTTCATTGCGATGTAGCGTGATTATTTCGTATTCCATGATGAATTACAACTGAAAATGAATGCACTTGTCGTTTTACTGGTACGGTTTAAGCGATTCTCCAGCACTAATTGAATGTAATGAAATAATTAAAACGGGCTCTGCGAACCGTAACAATGAAATTAATGGTATTCGTTTTATTCCGCGGGATATATACACACTAATACATGTTTAAAGATATTTAATTAAAATCTGTGATCTCGTCAAACCGCATAAAATCTATACAATAAATCCGGGGGGACGAGTGAGTCGTCTCCGAGGTAATCTGCAACGCGCCGGGTGACTGGAGGGCCGCGACGTCGACGTCGGCGCCGGCGTCGCTCCGCTGACATTTAACAAAGCGACGTTTTTCATATTGCAAATGATGATTGATGAAGCGGCGACCACCGAAAATACACCGACCCAAATCTTGAGCATCCGAGGCTCAAAGCCCGGCTCTATCCAATAAATCATTTCGCCTTTATTGCCTCAAAGTTTGTATCGGCCCGATAACGCCGCGTACTATTATTATTTAGGAAGCCTCCGATCTGATACCGGGGATTCAGGTCATTAGCGAATAGCTACATCGGCGGTGTACTACGTATTTTATTAACAATTATATGGCGTTTTTTAACAAAATAGGCAATAAAGATTGTGCTAATCCTATCTCAGCTTTTAAATGTCCATAAAAAAACATTTTATGTAGGTGAAAACCATTTTAATTATTAAATATTTCCTAAATGCATCACTATCATTTTTATGTGAAAATAAATTTAAAAAATATGTACAGTCTACCATCCTAGAGCGCTCCCTGTTATAAAGCAGTGAGTGCGGTAGTCTCTCTTATAGTGCTTCCTATTGGATCGACATATTCTACAAAACGCTAAACTCTCAAGGTCAATTTTAAATATAGCATATTTAATGAAATACAATTAAAACACTAAATTTTGTATAGATACCTGCAGGTTTTATACAGCAGGTTACTATAGCTTGGTCCCTATCTCGACATTATAAAAAGGTTTGCTGTAAAAAACAGTTTTATAATAAGAAATACAAAAAATTAAATATGACGTTTTATTCTCTCGTTAGTTATATTTTTATTAGTCATATTTTGGCATATTTTTTATGAATTAAATCCCCATCTTTTAGCCTAACTTTTTAGTTTTTTTGCAGTGGCGGCTATTGATTTTGTATATTAATTGAAAATATAAATTAAATATATATTTAGTGTTTTTAAATAGTATCACTAGATCCTTTTTTCTTAAATTATTAGTTAAGATAAAAGCAACTATATGTAATAATTAACAGATCGTGCTATTTAAATATTAAAACCTTTTTCTTTTACAAGTAATGAGATTAAAGATTGTGGATTCTGAAGGTCACCAGATTTTTTTTCTTTTTATTAGTTTAGCTACAGATAGTGATTAAGGAGTCGAATATGAGTATAGTGGTTTATGTTAATATTCAAGAGAAGTCAGGGTTGCATTGCTATAAATTTAAAATCTATGGATTTATAAAGAAATAGAATGTAACTTACATTTTAAAATAGTAATTTTTGAAGATAAATAGCGTAAAAAACAGTTAAAGATGCATGTTAATAAATACCATTTATAAAGAATACCATTACATAATAATTTAATTTAATTGTTTTCATACAAAAATTATAATATTACAATAGATTGAAAATGATATTCAATTTCAGGCTTGTTTTTTTCTCTTATAAGATAATCAAATTCGTCAATCAAGAAGTTAAAATATAATATCTATGTATATTGACGTATATAATACATTTAAATATATGTACATACATTATGATAAAAATATTATTTTACCCCCTTGTCTGCACAAATCGCCCCTAATAAATCTGGTAACATTATAAAATAAAATGTTCAATTCTATATGTATTTTTTATGATACTTTGAAATGTTACAAATGGAATTTTGCTCGTAGAGCTGAATTGAATAGATATTTTTTTGACAGACATGACTAAGCAAAATAATATTTTTTACTCTACGTTGCGTGTTTTAAGTATCACTGTTTTTCCACTAAAAATCGATTAATTCCATCTGTTCGTACATAATAAAATATATTTAATGTCCTAACGAAATAATGTATAGGTACAAGAAAATTGAACTGTTTTGCTTGTCGTTAATCCAGCGGAATCGCAGCACGTCCCCTAAACAAGTCGCCAATCCAGGGTGACGTCCCTCGCTTCCCCCCTCATCCCTTCTTTTAGCAGTACCTCCGCGATACAATCTTTTGTTTCGAGTCCTAAGCGTCTTTCGGCTGGCCAGCTCTGTTCACGTGTCAACGCCGGCCGTCATTAATCACTCGATTTTTTCCTTTTCTCCCGCCAAAATTTTCCTCCCTGAAAATATGGAAATTCGCGCGTTTTTCCCAGATGCGGAAGTATGGCGGAGGAAGGGGTGGGCGATATTGTGCACGGGGAACGACAATGGCCCGAACACGATCTGAAATTCTAATAGCCGAGCTCCTTTATCCCGAAACCGCCAGCCATTAACGTGTACAAGTATATCTTTTCATATTTTAACCCCCGAAAAAATATAGGGGGATAGGAAAAGTAACAGAATTTATTGAAAAATAATCATCATTAGGCGCGAATCGTACAGCGTGCGAAATGCACAAAGATGAAACCATTAATCATGCGATTTTTTTATTTGGTTACGTGCAATTTTATAAAAATATTTTAAATAATACTTTATTTTTCTAAATTATTAAAAAAAACATATATCATAAATTGCATACACGTTTATGAAATGCTGGTTTTAATATAAAACTTTGGAAATAAATATTTAAAAACTTTATATGTTTATCTGCAACATGGATATCATTGAAAAACTTGGCATTCGAGACAGCTTGTACCATTTTCGCAAAGTGGAAAATTTATGACTTTTCAATTTTGAAATACAACACGAAAACAGAGATGCACATAAAATTTCTGCATTCGCGACGCTCTATTGCGATCGATGCACTCGGTCCCTAATCCCTCGGGACATTATCCAACGCCGTCTTCATGAAACTGGATCTAGTCAATTTATCACATCACGGTGGCCATCTTTATTTATCGGCTTCATAGAAACACTGCGGGCCGAGCCGGTACTTAGCTCCGACTCGGGCTTATAATTCAAACCTTTGCAAATCGATACCCTCGCCCCGAAGACGATTTTTCTTTGTCATGTTAAGAGGATGAGAGATGTCCCTTTGCTGTCCCTCGAAATCATGAGCACGCCGAAGAAAAATGCCTCCGAGGGTTAAACCGTGGCTTCCTTTATATTAAGCCGATCGAATGTTATCATCTAGGATATTTATCAAAATCTCGTCTATTTTATATATTAACCCTTTAGATGCGACATGCTTTTTTTATTCAAAGTATCAATAACACCATAAAAAGTAACGAAAATAATATTTTTATTAATATGTTATTATTAATATTATTGTATTATTTTGATGTAAAATAAACTTTATTAATAATTAGAGAGATTTATTAGGAGAATCCAAGAATTATTTTTTGCAAATATGAGTCATAACAGTCCACTTAATAATAATCTAGTCAATAATAATATTAGGTTTAAAAATTGTGTGATGCTAATTTGGAAATGATTTTAACTAAATTGATAAAAAAGAGGTCTAAGTTGTTATTTTTGTTATATTTTTTTATTTTATTTTTGTAGGAAGTAGAAGTATTTTAGATAGAGGAATTATATTAAAGGATTGGAGATGGATGGGTTTATATTTCTGAATTTGTGAAGGTATATTTTTTGATAAGGTCTTTCAGGAGAATTTTCAGGTCTTTGTGTATGTCTATGTTGTATTTTGCTTCAGAATTCTACTCTATTCGGCAGATTTGATATTCTTTTTAAAAAAAAATATTACCTTTGTATTTGAGGGTTTAATTTAAATTACCTATTCATCAAACCACTTTTGAAGTTTATTTAAGTATATTTGCAATGTTCTATATATGAGGTTGGGGCAATAAAACTCCATATCACAGTTTCATGAATTAATTTGTTAAATTATTGTTTTGTTGTAAAATTGTAAACATTTATATGGTAAACTGTTAAATTCACGGATATATGAAAATGACTCGATATTTTTTAAAACAAGCTACATTTTTTTATAGATTGCAATTTTACACTAGAAAAATGTATTATGTCAATTATTTTGAATGCATCTGATCCTAAATGTATATCTAAAACATTATCAATAAAGATCTTCTATCGGATTTTGTCACAGGATCATAAAATAGACAATATTTTCCACAAAAACTTTATGTAGCTTTATGTTTCAACGAAAAATTCCAAACGTACAAGTGAGACATTTTTTTTTATAGATTTGACTAAAAATCAGCTACTCTCAACTTAAGGGTTAAGGTACAAAAATGACAATGTAATGCTAATAATAATATAAATTTGACATGAATAAGAAATTAAAAGGATCGGGATATTTTTTGCAGTATTTTTAATAGATGACATATTGCTTCAATTTAATTTTTACTTTTTAGCACAGGTTACTTGTTACGAAACTAAGTTATACATTTTATATAATTGCGTTACGTTGCATAACACAATAACGCAAAATAAAGAAATTGAATTACACCATGATTGGATTAGGAGCGAGCCTTTTCTCTGGGGCGACTGAATCAAATTACAATTCCAATTCTAAAGACAAATTTAAAGGAAAACTGCCCCGAGGTATTAATATGAAATGGTCGTTGGTGACATTGGTGCTGCTCAATAAATCCTCCCTCGACTTTCAACGGATAAAGCTCCCCTGCAAGCTAAAGCTGAAAGGATTTCGACGCTTTCATTACATGTCAAATAATGTAAATAAAAGCAATATGTTCATAGCCCACATGATAATTTTTGTATGTATGTTTTAAATATATTTTTTATTAGTTTGTGACCCAGTTTTGATTCTAAAAATGCATTATTCTAAATCTTGGTCTAGGGGGTGCATAATGCGGCAACAAAAGAAGGCCATGCGCCGCCAAAGCACCACCTACGTCTCCCGGAAGTGCATATGCATCAAACGGGCAAAGAGAGCAACGGGAGGTAGACAAGTGGTCCCCATAAAGCGACACGTGGAGTGAATTTATAAACCATAACGTACTCGCATTCTGGGTTGTTCTGGTCGTTTTACTACACAAATACTAAACATAAATATTGACATCGATACAGGAATTTCATTAAAACTCCATATAAGATATATCTATTTAATAATTTTTACCGTATATATGTAATATAAAACTCAGTCACAATACAGAGAAATGTAAGCAGAATTTTTATATTTAATTTCATTATATTGCGGTCTTTTGTATGAGGTCCTAGCCAAACTTCTGACATGGAGCCGTTTCAATACTTGCATCCCCCTCATGTTCATACAGCGCTCTCTGTATGCGGTCCCGTTTCTTTGAAAAGCAATTGAAAGTAAATAAGTTTACCGGACGGCGTATCGATCATTTTATGACAACCTCAGCTTCCAGAAGCTAATAGGAAGTCATAAATATTTCCAGAGGGTTTGGCGGTGTCCGCCAAAATCAATAAGGCCCGCGTAATACGATCGCAAATATTCTAATATTTTATTATCGAGGTTTATGGCTGATTTTAGAACAAATCTTTGATAATTTCCCTGAATTAATTAATTCCGGCCCGTTCCAATTTTCCGCTTGGATTTCTTGAGCTGTCGCTGAAACGGGAATGGTTAATTGTAACCCATTAAACGAAACGATGTCATATAAGAGTACAAGACCGAGCTTTGTAGCGAATTAAATACGGCAGAGGAAACTTTAAAGGTATCATTCGTTTGTTTGTACTTTATACGCAAGCTAAATAAATGTACAATTGCATAATTTAATTAAAACAATTAGATATTTGACTGCGCCTACAATTTATGTACAATCCTCATAAATAAAAAAATATGTGTTATATAATATAATACAATATCTATGCACAATGCATGTTAAATAGGTTTTAAAACAATACTAATTGTGATTATAGTCTCAATCTTTAATGATTCTAAACCCATAAAAGTTTACACTTAAAATTAAATATCAATTAACCATTTAACGTCTAAGATTAACTTGAATAATTAGGAAATTAATGAGGTTTTTAAATGTTGTGGAAAATTCATTATTTGAATTTTTTATAGAAAAATAACTAAAGTTATTTAATTCTCAAATTTTATGATTTTTTTTAAACTTATATGCCTTTTTATAAAAATTAATTGGGGTTTAAACAATTAGCAAAGCATTTTTTTAATAACATAACTTCTATTTCTATAAGTTAAAGTTAGAATAAAATAAGCACGAAAAAAAATCGTTATCGTCAAAGGAAAACAAAAATACCATATTGTTATTTTTCCATTACCCTGAAGTGATTTTCTGTTCGTCGTAAACAGGTTTTAGAATTGAATTAAAGCGCTTTAAGCTTTTGACTTTTGTTTTTAATGCAATGAAGAGTATAATTCCTAACTTCTACTCTAATATGCAATAAAAATGATAACGTTTATGCGAAAATATTTTTTTTATTAAATTACATTTACTTTATATGATGACAATCTCATAAAGTACGATTTAGTATTTTCTTTATTTCTAGTAGTCTCTTAGCTTATTAATATATAATAATTGTATTACAGAATCGTTTTTTAATATTTCGCAAATGTGAAAAATAGTAATTAAATAAAACATCTACTGAATTTAGAGAATATGATAAAATCATTTAGTTGAACTCTTAAACTATCTGTTTTTACAACAAAGTAGTGCATATGATTATTTTTTCATATATACTGGAGTAAAATAGTTTATACAGTCAATACAACCATTAATATTTGTTTCAAATTACCATAAAGATGCAAGAGAATAAAACATAAATATTATACGTTATTATTAAATTAGGATTAAGAGTTGTTCTGTTTCAGATGCATCTCTTTTTATTCCAAGGTTATAACTAGTATTGTTATAATTTAACAATGAGTTTTGCTT
Organism: Philopotamus ludificatus; assembly: GCA_022495035.1. Lineage (NCBI taxonomy): Eukaryota > Metazoa > Arthropoda > Insecta > Trichoptera > Philopotamidae > Philopotamus > Philopotamus ludificatus. The sequence goes on along the minus strand of JAGXCT010037243.1, from coordinate 150,567 downwards.
ATATCTTGAATAAACGGCTTAAACTTTAACCCATCCGCCACGGCGGCTTCAAAACAACTCCGTCTTCTGAATGGGGTTAGTCTCAGATCCCCAAGCATTTTTAGTCAAGATACTGATAAATTCTTCATCAATATTTTGGAATTTTTAAAAAAAAATGGATTATTCTAAGAATGCGCTGAATAAGATTGAGAAAAATATGGCACCCGTGCTAACCGAAGCGAATATTATTGTTTTTATTTTTTTACGCAATTGCAGACAATTAACGACAATGATTATTTATAATATTTATTCTTAAGACATTTTTAGACAAATACAAAAAGTGGGTGATATGCAGGATTTATATTAAAAGAGTTATTCAAGAAAAATCATGATATACTTATTATACACTGACTTTAAAAAATGTATGATACAAATTGTTATGTGTTACGACAGACAATGATTAATTTCTCCGCTTAATATTTAGTATATTTTTAATTTATGTTAGTATACTATCGAGACAAGCTATTACTAAGATTATCATAAGCTATGTCTAGTCTTCGGCTACCGTAAGTGAAGGCTGTGCCGTTGAAACATAAGTCACTTAAGGCACATTAGCTCAAATCAACAGCCATCATAATTCTCGCATTAATCAGTAAATCTCATAGTACCGTTTCATGTACTCGCATAATAAACGTCGTCAAACATATCACAGATCCACGTACCAGCATCGCCCCGTGTATACCATCACCTGATCCATTTATTATGTAATCAAACGTAATTACAGCGAGTGCGCAGAGTACTCGCGCGCCATTGCTCGCTGCTCGCGACATTAACTCGCAGCCAGTCTTAGTTGTTTTCGCCGAGTCAGTCAGCCAGGATCGGGATCAAATGTCTTCTGGTGCCATTTCGCACCGGTTCGCTCTAATCTACTCCCCGTTAATTACCCACTCTCCAGTGTAATTACCGCCCCAGCAACATCCGCAGCCGGCGAACAAGGTGGCTGTAATTTGGCACCTGATGTATGCAAATGACAGTTCTGAAAATTATTTCCTCCCCGCGCCCTCTCACTCGCTCACCCGTTTCCCCTATCCTCCTCTCTGTGTCGCCATGCGACTCTACCTGTTGTCATCGCTCAGCCGCAGCAGAGGACGACGCTTTAACGTTCCTCGGAGTGCTTTGGATGCGCCACCTCTTAAATTGTGTACGCGCTCGCGTCGCGCTGAAACATTGCGCGTTTCCAATTTATTGCCGCATTCAACAATTTCAGTATATCGCCTCGTGTGCCTTAACGGCCGTAATGAATAATGGAAATATTTGATAGTGTACTATAAATTTTAGCTTAAAATTTTATGTAATTTTATATGTTTCAGCTTATAGCAGTTATTTCAGACGTTTTTACAAAAATATTGCAGGCGTTTTCATTTAACGTCCGATCTAAAATATATTCCACAATAAATAATTGATTGTTAGTTTATTAATACGTAATAATTATTTCCAAATTTATAACTTAAATGCATTAAACCCTTAAATAATATTGTATTTAAAATTTAATCTAATATTTAATAAAATGTCCTTTCAAATATGAAAACGTTTTAGAATAATGTTATAGACTAACTTAATAATTACGCATATGTTATTCATGTATAAATAAATATTAGGGGTACCCAGGCAATGTTGTATTTTAAATAAAAAAAATATTCTGATAATTAAAAACTACAACGTTTTTTCATCTTCCTAAAAAAATTAAATATAAGAATAGTATAAAAAAAAATTAGGATGAAAAATATCCATTTTCTCTTTTTCAATATTCCTGATTTTTTTGTTAGATAAAAAGTGCAGCATCGATCTAAATCATTCAAATTTTGCAGGACATACATTTTGCCCCCTATTATAACAGTTTCCGCGTTCAAGCCGTTCAAATTGTTTGTGCTTGATTATAAAAAAATCCATTGCATTTTTTTTTATTGTATATAAAGAGCTGAAAATGTATAAATAAAAAAAAATATAAATAGAAAATTATAAAGAGGGTAAAAGAAGGAAGAAGAACTGGAAAGAAAATATCAATGCTCATGATTAGTTCGTCCGATTAAGCCTCTATATTAGTGGTACTTAACCGGGGATGCGCGGATCCCCGGGGGTGCGGGACAGTTCTAACAAAATAACTATTTTTGTGATATTTGAAAAATAATTAAATTTTTTCGATGGCTGGTGCCAATTGTTTATTTTTTGAAATGTACATATTGTTTTCTAACAACTTATAAGATTAAAAGTCCCCAAATAGCCTTCATAGTATTAAATTTATATTACTATGAAATAAACAATATTGCTCGATAATTATATAATAATTGAGAAAATCAATTATTCTACAAAAGCTATTTTTTTGTAATAATTACATTAATATATATTATTAATGGGGTGATTATGGAATCACAGATCCATTTCAAACAACTGATTGTTTAATTACAGTGTTTTAATACATTTCCCGAGCGTTTCCACGGTTTTGATAATTCTTAATTTCCCCGTCAGACAATCTCGAGCGCCACTCGGGCCAATTAAATGTACGTGTCGAGAATGGCTCCGACGATGAAATATTTGAAGATCCTCCAAACACATACTTGAGCGGGAGAACGGCAAAGGAATGCGAAGCATTCCGAATGTAACTTAGCTTTGGTAATGCAGTGCCGTTTTGTACATACTTCAAGATGTTATTAAATCATGCAAGACGTCTGAATTCCACCGATCCATGGGGGCGTATTAAAAAGTTATTATTCGCAGGGAGGAGTATAGTTATTTAAACTATGCGCTCGGCATCTGGTAACGGAGAACTCGATTCAATTTTGAGTAATATTTAAAGAAAAAAAATAAATGGCATGTGTCTCGTGGTTGTTATCAGTTTTCGCACGTACGGATAGTTCAGCAGCCCCCTGCCCAATAAATTCGGCAGAGAGCGGCTATAAAACTGTAAAAATAAGCATTCGGTTAGTGGTCGAGTGGTCTCGTACACGCGATTTAACCCGGAAGGCCTTACAAAGCCTAGAGCGTATATCCTCAAAATCCGCATTAAAAATACACCTCTAGCCAGAACCAAATTAAAAATAATATTTCAAATAAATTTAATTTATATATATATATATATATTTATCCACACTTTAGTTCTAAAATTAATTTTATATAATTATAAAATACAAATATAGCTCCTCATCTTTCAAAAGTCTTTACTCCATTATTCATTATATTTTTATAATTGAATGAATGCCTTTGTGGAACAAAACATTTAAAAGAACGACACATATTATTGTGAATATCCTTGGGTGAATAGAAAGTTCAACTTCACCTGAAAGATAGGTCTGTTAAAACACACCCTTATCTGACGTTTCTTAAGTGTCATATTTAACTATCATATAATCAAACTTTTAAAATGAAAAAAAATAACTAAAAGATTTAATAGTAATAAAATCTCCGTGATAAGATTACACCAAATATTCTAAAAACTACTACATGTGGTAAAAGGGCTAAAGACTAAATAAAAACGCTAAAAGTAATGACATTTATTTTTCAAGAAAATATAACTGTATAGATGTAAGCTGTGCTTGCTACCGAAAGCTGGACAAAAATTAAAGGTCCGAATTTTAATTATACCTTAAGATTGACTCAATATGAGTAAGCTTAAAATACGTTAACGCAGCAAAACGTATTTTTTAAAGCACAGAAAACTGCAAATTGTTATACAATACATTATTAAATTTTTACTATTTATATTACCCTGAAGGACAACCATCCCAGTCCAGGCATCAGAGTTGAGACGAACCTGGTGCTAGACATGTGGATAGAATAAGCTCAGGACCGGCGGAAGGGCCATTTAAATAATAGTAATATTTTACGAAATAAGAATGGCATGACAGAAAAATTCCAAAGCACCAATCATCCATATAAAGGTTTAATAAAGATTCTAAAGGCGGTTGGTAAACCTATTCATGTACACTTTTTTTTTACACGATTTTGAAATAACACGGTCCGAAAAAAAAATAAAGTATGAGAGACCTAATTTTCTCTGCATTTTTAAAATCTTTATCAAATTTTAATATGGGTGAATAGCGCTTTTGAATCTTACTGCCATCTATCCATCGTAGTTAAATAAATAAATAACAGATCCTCTATGCTCTTATATACAATCTGCATATCTTTCACTTCTCCCTATGAGAATAAGAATCTACTGTTAAAGAATTTGATAAATCAATGGATATGTGTCTTATAGGTAACCATGAAATAATTTTATTAGGAAGATCAATCAAAATCAGAGACATCATTGCAATGCTTGTTTATTATACTTCAATATTAAATTATTCATTGTTTATGAACACGGAATTTGTTGCAATAAAACAATTCACATTTTAATTTTTTGCAGAGTAAGATCTCATATTTTCCACTCTCGTGGAGTGTGCAGTGCATTATTCTTTTACCATTCTATATTAGTTTAATTTTCTTGCTCATGAGAATCGGGAAAAATTTCTTTTGTGATTTTATCTACATACAAGATTCTTAAGCACAATATTTTGATAGATATTATTGAAAGATTTACGATTTCGTGTCGATACATATAGGTTTCCTTTTTACGTTAAGTCGATAAAAAAACTTTTTGAAATATTTCTGACATTTAGCAGATTTTCTCAAATTATTACGTATTATTTCCAAGTGAAACTTTGCGGAACGATACATTTGGGAAGCTGCGGCTGAGCGCGGTGGACCGATCCGCACATATCGAACGCTATAAATATTGTACCAACGCCACAGAACTTTATGATATGGTATAAAAGATAAGAATATTTCGTTCCTTTGGCCGGGGTGATAAAGTGTACATTTGTACCATTGCGCACACACTAGCCCAGTTCAAAAGGCCAAAATGAGATTTTTCGCACATATTCGCGGAATAATTTTGATATAAAAAAATAAAATCGGCGACTTGAAACGACGAAATTTAATTTGAATACAAAAATGCGTATGCGTTGACGCCATTCTATCATTTGCACATTTCATTATGTGCACACGTCGTGATTGCGAATATTAATTGCAAATATTTGCATTGGAATGGAATTTCGATTGACTGTGTCCGCGCGGTTTTTTTCAGCTGATATGTTTGAAATAAAGCGGGGAGCACTCTGTTAAATTCTCGGTTTTATTGTCAGATAGTTATGTCAGATATGCGGGGAAAATGTCAAAAGTAAACGTTACGAATTTAATTTTAATGGAAAGGAATGGCGCTTTCGTGAAAAATAAAGGCTTGTTTAGACAAGATATTTATACAGAGGGCCATCACATTACTCACGCTGAAGCCATTTTAAAAAAATGTTTTTGGGTTTAATTTGAAAAAATGTAAATAAAATTAAACATTAAATTATACTGATATAGCTAACAAAACACTTATATATTAAGTATTAATGTACGAGTCACGTAAATAATTACATATTATATGCAGATTAGACCAATTTACATATTGTGAGATCAAAAAATGTTGACATTAAATAAAATAAGAATTTAATTTAATCTTATAATAAATTATTACTGTACGATACATAAATTTCAGAAAAATATTAAACGAGATGGATTTTATATTGTATCAAATAAAATAAATCTAATTAAATAGAAATAGTAACAGTTTTTTTATATAGAAAGTAAATTTTAATATGTTTATTAAGTATTTTGCCGTAAAAATTTATGAAAAACAATATTTTTTATTAATAATTCTAGTGGGCAATGATCCTAAAATTGTCATAGATAATTAAATAAAAATTAAACTATATTTTTATATACAAATTATGAGTATGTTTCATTTCTATTTTATATTATTCATTCGAATAAAAAAAAATACTAAAACGATTTGTTTTTTATGTTAGATTACAGTTTTTATTGTAAATTTTATTTTTAGTTTTTTAAATTATATTTTTTTAAGTTTCTGTTTAAATTTTAAACGATTTTTTTAAAATTAAACCGATCCGTCACAGCATCTTAAAACCACCCGCGTCGTCCGAGGGGGGTCAATTTATAATGGAAAATAGATCCGATCATTATAAGTCAAGATAATATTGAAATCTTCACCAATATGTTTACTTTTTTAAAAAAATGGTTTATTCTAGGAATAAAAATAGTTATTTATGATATGCTTCTAAAATTAGTCGATATTTTGGATTTTTCTACTGAGGCCACGCCGCCGACTACCGACGGCCTTGAGTTCTCGCGGCACGTGTCACTAGCACCTTTCACTCGCAACTGACGTATTGTACAGAAACGAATATTTTTTTTAAATTTTTTTCGTAATCGCAGACAATGAAGGTTAATGATTATTTATAATATTTATTCTTTAGCCTTTTGTAGACAATTACAAAAAGTTTGTGGCATGTATGATTTATATTAAAAGTGTTAGCCGAAGAAAATAAAAAACTGCTAGAATACGTTAACTTATCTTGTAGGTTAAATAATATAAGTCGTGACCGTTTTTAGATTTATTATTTTTAGCGTAGATTCTATTTATACACTTTAAGCTTATAATGAGATATAAAAGGAAAACCAAGGGTCATTGTTCTCACCAGGAAGAGAGTTTTTCCGCGCCTTTTGTGATTCCAGGGTCCAAAATAACGAAATGATTTACTCTTCGCGGTACTTTTGTCTCGCCTACTACGTTTTTCACATGTCCCCATGAATAAACATGAGTGCAGAAAGAGAGAAAGAGACGGGGTGCTATAAAAAAATATAGCCTGAAAAGCCAACTTAATTTCGGCGAAAAGCTCTTTACCGTGGATTATCAATTCAACAACAGATGAAGTAATTTTTACATTAAAATGCAAATTTCCAGAGCGTTTCCATGAAATTAAGCATCGCCGTGCCTTTCATTTGAGACTTAATATTTTGCAGCGCCCGTAACTTTTACGAATTAACAAGCGTATAAAATTATAAAACCGCCATGAAAATGAACTTGCATTAAACACTGGGGGGTATCTGCTTTATATACACGGTCGTCGCCGAGAATGCCCTTTGAATTTCAAATTTTTATCTAGGCCATCCTTGACGTCCACAAATTTTTATACTGGCATTATGGCGTTTGTTCATGCTAAAAAAAATTAAAATCAAATACAGATTTACTCGCGAAACGATGCTAAATACAAAAAAAGTAGATGATAATCAAGCCTCAGTTACACGAACTTGAACAATCTCAAGCTTATCTAAATACGCCATCAACAAACCCTTAATTCAACTTAATGAATATTAAAATGAAAAGATTTTAATTGTAAAATTTACGATTCCTTTAGATGCTATTTTTGACCTACATATCCCATTATTCATTAGAAGATACGCGATTTTTAATTATGTAAAATCCCTTTTTAATATGGAGAAAAATTATTATGGAGATTTTTTTATTAGCATACCGTGGCAATAAATTAATTTGCATTCTTGCTCACATTTAAATCTTGATTAATTGAAATTTACGATTTCGGGAACGCTCGGTAATTGTTTCGGCTATCTAGCGCCCGGCCGCTTCATTAGACTGCTCCGTATCGTCGTACGATCTCGCCGATTTAAAAATCGGAAGTAGTAAATATAAATTAAGGTGCAAAATAAAATCGCAAAAAATCGGCGGTTACACGTTGGCCACTCCATCCGTTATGCACTGGCCGAACGATAAATAACGACAAATAACGATAAGCTACGTTGTGCGGGGATTTTGCATCGTTTCCGTTGCACGGACAGATCGGCAAACCGTTATAGGGGGGAAACGGATGGGGAGAAAGGAACGGTGGATACAGATGATGGCTTTTGATCACTCACTGTATTTCAATTTTATTTTTTATTACGTATTCCTTTAACAAACGGTAAAATAACCAGTTTGTTATATTATTATATAAAAAAAAAACAAAACGAATAATAACAACTCGTCTAATATGATGATTAATATAGCTTTTTGTTTATTATCATTGTCCTCTGTTATTGAATTTCTTATTTTTAAGAAATCTGATATCTACTTTGTGGTTAGATCTCGGGCGGCTCGCAAAGATCCAGTGAATAATGAAAGCGGCAAATATCCTGGGACTTGTGATCAACGATGCCAGAACAAAATACATGCCCATATGCCTAAGACAAATCCTTATACGCCTGAGAATTGAAGAGTACAGCTTTGAGGCTTTTCAGGAATGCACATATCTCGGTTCACTTTTTAAAACCAACAACCAAACCAATTTCGAAGTACGAAGAAGAACTATGCCGGTAAATCGGTGCTACTTTGGACTTCAAAAGCATCTAGGGTCAAGATTCCTCTCAAAGAAGACTATATTCAAGCTCTGCGTGACCTTCATCAGGCCCGTCCTTATTAAGAATACCAGGCTCTGCATTAAACTTTTTTTTATCATTTTTTTTGGATAACCCTGTTTTTACAAATTATCGATAGCTTTGATCGCATTTTTAGCCATCCATATTCGCCTTCTTATTTCTAGCTCACAATTTCCGTTACTCGTAAGTAGTGATCCGAGATATAGAAATTTTTAAACCCTCTCCAAATCCGGAAGATTGCCGAAACTGAATAGCTGATTACTTCTATCGTAGGTTTAATTCATAAGTGATAAAATACTGCTCCATACTCTTAGCAATATGCAAGCCTAAATAAGCAGCTGTTAATTACAGTAAACCCCCCTATAACGTCCTCTCATATAACGTTCCCCCCTATAACGTTTGCGGCGGTTTTTTCATACAACGTCGAACCCCCCTATAACGTTCGCGCAATGACATAATGTAGCTCCGGATCGCTTGACATCGACACGCATCCGGCGAAACTAAATAAAAATATTTTGTACATATCGGTATTTTAAATGCGTTCGCGCATTGACAAAAAGTCAGTAGTTCCGGATCGCTTGACATCGACTCGCATCTGGTGAAACTAAATAAAAATATTTGGTGATTCATCGGCATCAAATCATATTCTCGGAATAACTTTTATTATATTTATTTATCATATGCTATCGCATTTTATAAAATTAACTAATAAAATGCTGCGTTGATCTGCCCTGCCGGCAAGTTGCGGGAAGAATTAAAAATACGAGATGATATCGCTCATCGCGCGAGCCAAGCCATTTGCGCTGGTAAACACGTAAAAATGTAAAAAAAAAAAAAAAAAATGAGAATGTGTTGATTTACTGATTTCCTTTAAATCAAAAAATAAAATTGAAAAACCTTAACCCCCTATAACGTCCCCCCCTATTACGTGGAACCTATCCCGACGTTATAGGGGGGTTTACTGTATTTTTTTTTTTAATATAGTTTTAACCTTCTTACTCATTACTCGTTGAATATTGTGACATACAATATATAAATATAAATATTTTGTTTTTAGTTATCGTGTTAAAACTTATAATTAGTATAAAAATATATTATTTTTTAATTTCTAGAAGACCGTATTATTTTAAAACGATGTGAATAATAAGTTGAGTATTATATTCATTTTTAATCAAAAGTTTGAAATAATATTTTTATTAATGATAGTTTTATTATTTTGTCAAATCTTTAACCATATTTAAAAATGGGGATATTTTTCAATACATTATATAATATTTATTTTAAAACAATAGCTGAGCACTAAAATATATTTATTAGTAGGCCGTATTGATTTTTATTATACGATATATTATTACAAGAATCTACAGAATTATTAAGAACAAACTCTGATCAGGAAATCTTGGTAAACAACCTGAACAAAATACATACATACAGTTATTTTAACATATTACATATTTTATAAACATCTGTAGTTTACTTATATGCAATATATTGAATATAAGTAAACTCAAAGTTGCAAAATGTTTTAAATGTAATATAATAATAATATATCAAATAAAATCTTAAAAATACTATTTAGACATGCTTGTCGAGTAAGAAATAATTATATTCAAAAGTTGTAAACCATAATTGAATAAATAATTAAAGAGGAATATAAAAAATGGCAAAATTTATTGTGGTAATAAAAACAATTTAGCTGCTGGACACTGTATTTAAAAAAAAAGCCTATGAGGTGATCACGCAAATGCTGAGAAAACTGAAAAAGAAAAATACCAGTTAGTATTAAGAGAATAGCCAAATATAAGCTTTTTAACAGTAAGCTGGAATATTGCAACAAACAAAAAGAATATATTGAATATATTATGAATCGTCATTTTTCTTTTTATATGATAGATTAGAACTACAGAAACCCGCAGAACTGACTACGGTATATTTTTAAACATTATTTTATTTGGATAAGTACATTTATATTGTACTTATCCAAATAATTAGATGTGAATCTAATAAAAAATATGTGAAATAATTAAAATATTTTTGTGGTCTAAGACATTTATCAATATTAAGATTTAAATTTGTATTTAAATAAATTTAATTTAGAGTGTACGGTGACTTTTTATATAATTCACGAACTTAGGTTAAACGAGTTTTTTTTCAATTAACAATGTAATTAATGATTAAACTCTAGAAATTTATTATTCAGACACATTCCTTAAGTCTATGTTCCAAATTAAAAGCTAGTGCAAAGTTGAGAAAAAGATGGTTAATTAAATATGCATAAGTTAAATTGAAAACTGGATCAAATAGAGGATCAATTATTTATTTTGAATTGAGATTATTCACAAATCCGAGTATTATTTACCAATTGTCTGTCTAAGAACACCCAGTGTTTATTTTAGGATACGTTCAGAAACAAGTTTGGCAGGGTACACATCAGCAAATATCCATACTGTGTGACATGTATCATCTTGGCATGCACACTCTGTATCGCATGAAATATTTACCAAAGTTCTGCAGGGGTCTCGTGACTCGTACCCCAGGGCAAATAGTACAGATCCGCTTCGCGTTTTCAGTTTTTTTTGTTTGATTGCAACAACTCGTGTCAGCCGCTGTAACGGATTGTAACGGATTTAATATTTATGACATGTCGTTGTCATCCTTTATGGCTTTTTTCATCTACTCTATTCGGAATTTTTTATTCGTCGGTATTTACATCGCAAAATTATATGTGAACTGCTGAAAAATAATGGAAAACACTGCGCAGCACATACGTCATACTGTATTTAAAATCTAATAAATATCTAAGCAAAATGAGATTAGGTTTGGGAATATCATCGTCGTAAACTATGATTATATTCTGAATATGCGATATGGTAATTTCATAAATAAATATACACGCGAATAATTTTCATACGCTCTGTTTATTTTAAAAATAACGCAATATTCTAGAGAAACTTTCGCCGCGATAAAGTATACACTTTTCCCATAACCGCGAAGATACGATTCAAAGTTTAGAATTTTTACAAACAATAAGTAACATTATACCCGAAAATGGTCCCGCCAGGGCATTGTCCTGCGTCGGTAATTTTATATATTTTATCAAAAAAGTTAATTATTTACTTGTGCAATACGATATACCCCCCTTACTTCTGTGTTTATGAAATATTTTATTTTTAACTTTTACAGCGCGATACTAAGTTTTCGCTTTTATGACTTCATTAAATTTGCATATAAGGTCGTATGAATTTGGATGGAAATATTAGCATTTTGAAATATTACTCGAAAAATGTTTTAAAGCCAAGTACTTATTTTTATATATTCATTTTAATCAATACATATTTAATTTACAATTTAACGCAAATTCGAGTAAATATTTAAATAAAATATAGTCATTTAAAAATGATTATTTCGTGTCTTAAACATGACAATAAAAATATTATTGATTTTTTTTCTGTAAAAATCTGATTAGACATTATACTAATATATTTTTTTATTTTTATAATATATACTATTTAACATTAAGATTAATGAAAGGTACAACAAACTATGCAAGGCCAATCTTATTTTCAAGTATTAATATACGGAGTTGTAGGATAAACCTTAAGTTTTTTTATCCACAACAGTTGTTTTTATAGCTCGGAATGTTGAGAAACGTCAGAAATAAATAAGAACAATTACGATATGTCATGTCTTTAAATAATTCAACTACTTAAAGTTCAACATTAACCAGACAGTTAGTGCAAAAACATATCTTATAGCAGGGGTCACTAAACTTCTTGGAAACGGGCGGAACTGAAATATTTATGTAACTTGGTTTGAACATGTTTTTTTAAATGTTGAATTATAAATATTTAAATAAAATACTTTAATACATTTCTAGATCAGTCGGATAAGCCATATTTTTTATTATCCACAATAGCGGTTTCTATTGCTCTGAATGATGAGGAAGGACATATATAAAAGAGAACAATTACGATATAATATCAGTAAGAATTTATTAATCAAAAATAAAGCTAGGTATCCTACCGATAAGAAATTATTTGAAAAAACAAAACGTTATAATATATACAGGTGATCAAAGAGCACAGTATCGGCTGACAAAAAAACAATATGATATAATAAATGAATGGCGTATTACTGCAGATAATATTAAACATTAAACAATTTCCGACAAAAGCCATAAAATATTTCGAATATATGGTTTTGCCCAAAATCATCCGAAGTTCTGAAAAAATATCTTTTTTAATTTATCAAGCATCTAACCAAAAAAAATATTTAAAATGACAAAACGTTGTAAAAGTTACAGCTGATCAAACACGTAGTGTCGGCTAGCGTGTGATATGCGCGCCCCGGACATACACACAAACACATTTGACGTGGAATCCACGACCCCCGTAGGCAATGAGTTATTAGTTGAGTTTAGTAATTATCACTCTGTTTATTATATATTTAATAGTTTTTTTTTAATTTAAGAGCATATTCACATGTAAATTATCAATCTTGGTATGGTAATAAAAAGGGTTAATTTATATTCAATAGTTTATATAATAAAATACTTTATATAATCAAAGCTATATACATATTTCATATTATTATATGGAAATGAGAGCACGTAAATATATTATATTAGGTAAATAATAAACTATTAAATACATGCATATTGGCTCATTATATACTGTATATAAGAGAGTATTGATTATATAATGTCATAGAGACGCTCTGTAATTAGGGGCCTAAGTATCTATTGTATATAATTAAGATCTAGTATGTCAAAGCTTCATTTTCCATTTAAATGCACTTCAGAGAAACTGACAAGACTACGCCAAAGCATTATATTTATTTGAAAATACATTAACAGCGTGAGTACAGTGTAATATTTATATAATATAATATATTTTAAAAATACGTTTAGAGAAATTTTGGAAAACCGCCCGCAACACTTACCTCCCTCCACCATACAATAGATTTAAATTTGACAGCTAGTATTGCTTTCATAAATCTGTTACAGTTACTATCATTTTCCCTAAGCACGCTCGCTCGATTTGGCAATGCCATAAGACGGAAAGGCCTTGTAAAATCACAAGTACCGAAATATTATAACTATTCAAATTTGAACAAACTTAACAGATTTCTAGAAGTGGGGTAACTGTGTATATGAAGTGAGTAAAATTCCGCAAAGAAAATCAATAGAACTCGTAACATACATTATGTGGAGCGGTAGTAGAAAATGCCGGTAAATTGCGGTCACTATTAAGAGGCAGGAAAGAAACGAGAGCGGTCAGTGATATAACGTCTTACAAAATGGAGAGAACAATAATAAATGGTAGGAGGCAGTGGTGTAAGGTGGTGGGTGGGGTTAAGGTCGGCGGGTGGCCAGTCTGCCGCTTGGATAAACTTTGTATAAATTGGATTAGAAAAATTTCTGATTGCAAACAACAGTGGGGACAAGCCACAGGTATTTCGGACAATGGAACGACTGCCGAGAGAGGCAATAAAAACATCCAAAATTTTGTCCGGGGCGATGCAAAAATGATGTATTTTATATATATATATAAAATATTTATACCTACCTACCTAGATCGAATCGTTTATTCAAATTTTCTTTATTCGGACGGAAAAATTAGCGATAATCTGAAATCCACGGCTGGAAAAAGAAATCTAGCGAATCAACTCGTCCGTAAAGTGATTTGATTCGTTATAATTAATTATCAGTGATTGCTAATTAACGAAAATTGATGAGTATCATCATTCGACCGGAAACGCTCTTGATGAGTCGTGTGTTCCAAAATTGATTTACTGATTAGTAATTCTATCTGCACATCGAGCAATATAGAAAATTTAATGGAGTATCAATATTTTATGAACTATGCAAACAAATCTGCATTATTTTAATGATTCATAACATTGCATGATAAGGTTCAAAAATAATAAAACTGGATAAACAAGTTTTCTCGCTAATTTAATAATTTTATTCATTATTATGACAAATAAACAGTTTGTTCTACATCTTTAACATACTAATAAGCAAGAAAATCATTTCCATTGTAGTCTAGTATTCTTTATAAAAATTATACGCATTTTGATAATTTATTTTCTTATTTAAAATAAATTTCCGGGAAATTTATCTGCAGAGTTTTTCTTAAGAAATCATATTTATTTTTATTTTTTTGTACTTAAGCACTAATCCTTCCACGGGTTGTACACGTACCTCGGCGGTATTATCAGGGAAGATTCGATGAAGTGAAAGATTTTAATGAAATTTTGTCTGAGTTTTCCGATCATTCGTGGCAAGCAACTCGCCGGGAAACGATTTCATCCCCGCTAATGCCTTTTTTGTCTACATTACTCCGGTTTAACCCTGTTTTATTTATATTAGGGCGTATTCGTTGAAGCATGAAATCCTAGGTTTACGTGCCTCAGCAGGCAAGGAGAGGGCCCTCGCCAAAGGAATAATAAATTCATCCCGCTTCCCTTATTATAATGGAGAGAGTTCGTGGTCAAATTTTTAACGTATTTTCCCATTTTTATTTTCAGGTGCATGCTGCGTCAAAATTATCGACATGAAAGTGCCGGAGATAATACAGTTCGGCGGCCAGGACTCGGTGGTGCTCGATTGTAACTACATAATGGAGGACACGAACGGTCTCGTTGTGAAGTGGTACTTTAAAAATAAAACCCAGGTATACCAGTGGATCCCGACGAAAACCCCCCAAGGGCTAGGAATTCTGAGGGGCAAGCTGGACCTCAACTACAGGGTATCGGATGACCCATACAAATCTCACAGGGCTCTGCGCATAGTTAATCCGGGTACAGAACTCTCCGGTGAATACACCTGCGTTGTTTCTACATTTTTGGCCGAAGATCAGAGAACGAAACAAATGACTGTGTTTGGTGAGTACAATATTTAAATATTTAACATATTCATAATATTCAAAGAATTTTATGTATCAAACATAATTTGGTATTCAAAATCTTACTGTCAATTGTGAATATTATTCTCACGAATTTAACAAAAGTAGTTGAGTATTATTTGTCAAAAAATGTTTCTTTAAGTGGAATAACTCTATTTTATATCAATCATAATTAAACAGGTTTTTCCCAGATTAATTTTCTTATATATTGAATGAAGCTTGGAGATTTAGTTTTTACCTAATCATCTAAAAAGGCTATATTCAACAGTAAAAAAGAAATATGGTTGGGAAAATTATACATTGGCTGAAGATATGCTGATTAACGTTTTCTACATCTTGGGCCAGACTTATTGGCCCAAAAGATATTTTAGCAAAAAAATTGAATGAATCCTTTTCTCTATTTATTTATAAAAAAAAACTTTTATTAGATAGGATGTCAAATCAAACTCTATAGATGTTTCTTGTTCATTTTACCTATGAATTTTTTTTTATAGATTCGTAAAATATAAATAATGAGAGTAGAACGTAGATTCGACCAAAAATATCCAGAATGGAAAAGGTTATTGAGGTTTAAAGGGGATGTACCCAGCATTTTTTATATAATCTATATGGAAAAAACCGAAATGTAAAAGTCCATTATAATATAATTGTAATAAATAAAGTTGTTTTTCGTTTATTTACATGCCTGCCATTAATACTTATTTTTTATTTAAAAAAATACATTTCCAAAATGTAAATTCCGATTAAAATATACATTTAGGTAAATTCATAATTGGTTATAATTAATTAAAAGTAGTTTAAGTGCATTTATAGCTAAAAATCAATTATTTTCCCTTATATTTTTATTAATTATTTTGTATAATTTAATTTTACATGTTACCAATTAAAAAACACTGCATTCATAAATCTTCCATTATTTTATATCAATGTAAACCTTCAAATATCTCAGAATATTATTGAATAGAGCTATACCACACTTTAGAAAATAACAGTTGAATTAATAATACAAAAAAGGAACTTGAACGTTTAAGTATATTCCCGAATATTATTGTTAATCAAATGAAATCGTTTGCTAACTATTAAATATCAATTTGTTATCTCCACTCGATATCTGATGAAATAATCTTTATTATTGTTACAGTTCCCGAAAGAAACTTTCGGCTAGTACAAGATAAGCAACAGGAGGACTCGGTGAAAGTCATGTGCTCGGCGGATGGGATGTTCCCGAGGCCCAACATCACCATCACAACCCCGGACAGGTACTCAAAAAATAATCAAATAACAAACTTGCGTACGTGAACAACTCAGTTGATAAAGGATATTTTATTACCACATAACAACGTAATAAAACATCGAGACAAAGCAATATATCGATATTTTATTGGTTTCTTGAACCGTAATTGAGTGTGCTTTGTTTAAAGTTTAACTTGTCCACTTTCATTCCGGGAATAATAAAAAGTTTATTAGGCAAATGTCTTAGTCAAACACGAGACTGGGAACACTGGCGCCAATCGTCGATCCGATCGCGTTTACTTCGCTCAGCCAATATTTACCTAGAAATTATGCAGCCTTAGAAATACTTGGTAATAGCCCCGGTTACAAACAATCAATTTTGTTTAATTACATGTGCAAACATGGGGTCGTGTGCAAAAGGTCGAGCGTGAATATTTTATTTATATTTTTTCAGCGTGTGTAACATGTGAAATTTAAATTTCAGTGATCGTCTGGACGGTATTTCTACTTCGATTACGCCGTCGGGCGGAAGATTCGACGCCGTCTCGTGGGTTCTGCTCCGGGACGATATCCTACCATCGCCGACGGAGTTTGTTTGTGAGCTGAGAATACCGCAAGCGAATTACGTCGTGAAAAAAGAGGCGATATACTATCCAGGTAGTTTATTTAATTGATATCGTGTTAATTGTTTCAACGCTTGTTTTCGTTTTAAACCCGCTTATGCTCCTGATTTTTTATTCTCGTAACATTTTCCGTAATAAAAATTTCACAATTCATTGTGTAAATTGGCGAAACGAAACGCGGTGCCGGAATATAAGTTATTTACATTTTTGCTTTGTGGCCCCGGGTCCGGGGTTTATGCATTATTACAAGAATCGAGGCAGGGCCGGAGCGGCGATCGAAAACCAATGAATAAATTAGCGGTTTTAATCAAGAGCAAAGCCAAACACGGGGGGCCGATGGTGAGGTGACCTCAACCGTAAAATATTGGCCCATTAATTCCATAACAATTTTAATTCGAGTCAATACGTGCCATGCGATGTGTCAATGATTTTATGCGAATATGACACAGGGGATAACAATATATGATATTCATTGTGTGTGCAAATATAGATTTAGAGTTCGATAATCGCCGCGACTACTGGAAAAATAATGTCTAATTAAAATATTAATTAAATATTTAATTCTAAAATAAAACTTTGAGGAAACGCTTTAGCTAAATAAATCAAAGACTTTGAGACCAAGGTGGAAATACTTTTTCATTCGATCAATTTTTTTTTATGAAATTAAATAAAGAAAGAAACCAGTGATGAAAAAATTCCAGTAAGATATATGTGTTTTTTGGTTTATTTAATTCAACGCAAGAAAGCAAATAATAGTATAAACTAGTAATATTTTATATGATAAATATTGGAACATAAAACACATTTTCCCAAAAAACATGCACTCAGCCATATACTTATGCTTAATTAAATATAATACCTCATTTTCTGTAACTGAGCGATCTTAAAATTCTGTTCTAAAAGTTTAGTTAATAATATGAGGGTTTTTTTAAAGAGACTGTGATGCTAGATTGTTTTGATGTAGTTTCATTCCTTTTATATATACAGTCAACCTTTCTATAGCGCTGATATAGGGACCAGTATATATAACTCCGCGCGCTCCTGCATCCATATAAAATGTTTGGGTTAGGTTTAAGTATTTTGTGAATTGGATGAAAACAATACATTACACATCTTCGCATTCACATCATTTAATTGACCTCGTTTCTTTTCCCGTTTTTACACGCGCGTGCTATATTTTTTTATAAACTTTTATGAATTTAAAAATATGGTTTTTGTAGAAAACCGTAAATCTAAATGGAAGCGCCATAGAAGGAATTGTTGCAGACGCCGCTCTACAGCAAGGAGCGCTGTAAGACGGTTTACTGTATATTAGTTTATGGAAACTTATTGACAATTTGAATATGAATAATAATAAAAATAAAAAATTTAATAATAATATTAGAACAATTGTTTAACGATATAAAATATTTCAAAAATGCGTATTATATATTTGTTAACCTTTTCTCATTTGATGGTTTTTACAATTTTTTTTTACAAGATATCCATTTGGAAAATTCAAATTCAATAAAAGACATTATTTTTATAAATTAAATAAAAAAAGTTTAGTCAAACGTTCAGTTCAACTGTAGTAGCGAAAAAAAGACAAGGAATTAGTCGCCTTTTGTCAATTTATTACTAAATCGACGAACGATTATATAAGATATACATTTTAGCCTGAATAATTAAAAATATACAAATGATCTCCTTAACTAAATTTGCATCTACTCAATAAGTTATAAATCGTTTTACGACGGATACGTACAGTATTACAAAATTATAAATAATAAGTTTATTGTATAAAAATAATTGCTTTATCATATTTATTCGTCGTCAATTAAAGTTTTTAAAATTCAATATGCGATGTTTGAATAAAATTAATGGTTGATTTCATTCTGTCCGCGTGCACTATACCACACTCTGCTAATTACCGTATTTTGGTTTTCAATTAGTTTGTTATGTTGTCACAGATAATTTAATATCGCGCACGGGATATGTGATGCATTAATTAAGTAATAACAATTTTTTTTTTGGAATTAATTGACTAAATAATTTTATTTGGTGGCAGGGAGGGTGAACCTGGCCCGCGAGCCACCGGCGGCCGGCACTAGATCTTACGGTAAGCAGCAAACATTACCTCCATTAACCCCCACCAGTATTGTCCTTGGCACTTTGACAACACTCGCCTAATTCCCTCTTCATTGTAGAATATCAATGTGTAAATATTTATCCTTCTGGTGGAGCACAATGAAAATCTTGTACGTCGCCGTATAATTTCGGTAATTTACTGCGGGCCCGGGAGTTATGTACTCTTTGAACCTGATTACCCCTTACCCACTTAACACTCTGAGGGCACTTGGGGACTTTTTGGAATTAGCGAGAGACCTGAAGAGCGTTTGTGAATCTTTGTCGGCGGGGTGGACTAATGAACCCGCTTTTTGCTCGAGACAAACAAGCCGCCTCCCCCCGGCCCACAAACAGGGGAGCCCGACCTGTCCCCACCTCCGCGCCCGTGGGGGCCTCGACTGTGATCTGCCCTTTTCCGTTTTGAAGTCTGTCTTCGAACAATGTGGACGAGACACAGGACACTGGGTCTCTCTTTTTTTTCATCTGTCTCATTATGCGTTCACGCCTTGCGCACTGTAGACTAATCCGGGTCTTCCTTTTACACTTTTCATCGAAAATTTGATTATCTCCTTTGAAAATTAGCGCGAATTTGTGAAAAGTGACATGGTTCAATTGGCATCTCGAAAATTTTACACAATGACGGGAAAACGAAAATTAGACGCGAAGAAGCAAAGATAATTAGGACTGATTTCTGCTGTGTATAATACAGAAAATAATATACGTTTTTTTTTAAAATATAAATATAATAAATGAAGCATTATATGAAGGCCATAGCAATATCTGACCCTATCATATTCTAATAACCCAATTAGTACATATATTCTATTATTAACTTCTTCGTATTTGTCATAACAAAATAATAATATGAAATTATTTAATAATACAAGTATATCCATAATATTATTCAACATTTGTTCGTTTTATGAATGTTGTATTTCTATGTCGCTTGATTTAAATCAAGTATCATTACCCGAGATTCGATTTACTGTTATAAAGATGACTCAGTATTCTCGCAATAAAACACAGTTAAATATCTAATTTAGTAATCCCGGCAATTATGTATAAAGATCTCGTATTTTAATTTATTGTGCAGTTGTATAAAGCGTTTTCTAGATGTAGTTATATTTATAGTCCTTCTTAATATGTTGTTTTCTTTGTTTTTTTTTTAAATCTGTCTATTCAATTCTTGTTAGTATTTCCATAAGTAGTACAATCAGTTTTTGACTCCCTCATCTTAGTACATTCCCATACACCACACAGAGAAAACATTAAATAATAAATAAAAACAGCGGAAAAAGTGGTTTATTACCTCTAAACACCATAAACTAACTACAGTTGATGGATCTAAGAAATATTGCTAACTTTTAGCTGCATTATTTAATTATAACTTTTGCCCAAGCAATTAAGAGATCAGCTATAAAATGAATTAAAAAAAAAACAATATTTATCATAAAATAAAAATATATTAGAATATAAATGAGTGGTTAAAATTTTATATTAACATTTTCAATTATAAAAGGCATAAGAATGTAAAAGAAATAGTCAATTATTGGATAGTTAGCTAAGCAACTCAATCTGGAAGTTAACAGTGATGCTGCAATTTGATACTTGTATAATGATTTAGGAATATCATTAACTAAAACATGAATAAACTTCGGAAAACTAGTTACATAAAAAAAACAGAAGATTAAGAAAAACTAAATATACTTGATGAAATATCAAAAATTGTGTTTAAATACATTACTGCAGCTTTTGTCTAGATCAGTGATTGAAACCAAAACTTGAACATTTGGATTACGTCAGCTAATTCAGCAAGCATTTGTTAATAAGAGTTTTTACAAGCATATTTATAAATAAAAAAAAATCCATTACTGCACCAATATCAGAAATATCTATAATTTTTTAATTTTTTTTATTTATTTGACTACGATGGATGAATGGAATAACAGAAAGATTCCAAATCAACATTCACCCATATAAAGATTTGATAAAGATTCAATACACCCTCTAAAGACTCTCACACTAATATTCTCTAAGTGTTAAACCACGACACTGGTTAATTTTTAATATTATTTCAGTTGGATTAAAATTTATATTATTTGTTTTATAAATATTTAATCAACGCTGGATAGATGGCGTTAAATTAATAAATTCCAACGTACCAAACTATCCACATAAATATTATTTTTATAAAGCATGCGGAAGTAATATGTGTCTTTCTCTTCTATATACCCTAGCCGGTGTTATAAATAATTCCCTGAATTC
The DNA here is from genome assembly GCA_022495035.1 of Philopotamus ludificatus. Lineage (NCBI taxonomy): Eukaryota > Metazoa > Arthropoda > Insecta > Trichoptera > Philopotamidae > Philopotamus > Philopotamus ludificatus. The sequence continues at coordinate 129,137 of JAGXCT010037243.1, read as the reverse complement.
ATAGTTTTCGTCAGACACCTATCCGACTACTAACTTAGCTCAGTTGCGGTTAGCTTAAACTATCAAAATATATGCATGTTACCTACAAGCCATAACACTGGGTAATACTATATCAAAAATATAATCAATTAACAATTAATAATATACATACATTAAATGCATATTATTTATATTAATATTTTGTATGAAAATTAACTTATGTCCATCGTCGGAGAACAGAACCCCGTCGTATATCGAAAACTGGCTGTTTTTTAGTGATACTATCAGTAGAAAATTTATCTTTTAAGCATTCAGGCGATTGTGTTTTCCAGCATCGTTTATTCCAATTAGTTATATTTTCTAAATAAGGATAGCATCTATATGAGGCTATATGCTTTTATAAGTTTATTATTAGATCTACATGTTGAAATAAAAGAAAATAATAAACCCAAGTTATACAGAGAGGGATAATTGAGAACAAAGTACTTAAAACAAAACTAAAAATGCAAAAGCTCGAGTCAGTTATGAAAGTTTAAGTGATTTATATTTTAACTTCGTATGACATAAATATAAAATATCATTATTTGTTCGTAAATATAATTATATATATTTATAGTGATGGATTTATCGTATCTTTATCCAAATGAACTCAGTGCTTCTTATTAATTAATGCAATCAATGCAAAATCCGTAGACGGGATGTCGAATATTTTAGGAAGCGTTTCACTCTGCGCTAGAAGCAATTATGACACACACGCCTTTGACGGCGAGGAGACGTTTCGAGAGGATCTCATAACAGCCACGTAGGCCAAAGCTCCACGCCGCCCCCTCCCACCCTTAATTACGGCAGGAGTAGCCAGGTCGGCAGCTGCAGTAGCTCGTCACCGGCCCTTTCACCTTTGACGGGCGCCTCGCCTCTCCACGTAAGTGGTCCTCCATTTCCTTTCACGGCGCCGCGCGAACGCTTTCCCGCGGAAAACGCGCGACGCTATTTTCTTCTCCGGCTGGCTCGAGAGCCTCCGGTTAATGCGAAAAACGCAAGGTGTGGGCTGCACGTGCCGAAACAAGCCGAACGCGTAATTTCGCGATAAGCGCGTGTGACGCATAATCGCGCATTGTGCAAGCGCACGCGCAATCGCTTTTTTTCTTTTCTTATTTGGTACTCCGTGTGCCAATCCGGGCTCATATTTTATGCGGATATTATGGTCGTAAAATGTATATTTTATCCGGGGCGAGGCATACTTAAATCTTTGTACTTTTGGCGAAAATTCGAATATAAAGTGCCTAAAACACGTTTCGGCCATTTTAGAGGGGAAGAATCGCGGCCATGCGCATACATAATAATACAATTACGTCATATTTTATTAGCTAGCCTACTAACAAGGGATAATAGTTTCGGAATATATTTTACGACGAATTAAATAATATATATTTTTTAAAATATTTTTTATACCACTCTTAATAATAATAAATTATAAAAAATAGCAATTTATTAAAATGATTAACTTAATATTATGGAATGGTTTTTTCTTAAATGAAAAATTAGTAACAAGTTTCGAAATTAAAATAGAGTTCTAAAAATTGGGTATAAAACGTGATTTACCTCGAAAAATAACTAATAACACGCTTATTTAGTGTAACTAAGGCTAAAACCTCATTATTTTTATATATTTATCTCATGTTATGGGTCTTGAAATTGTGAACAGTCGTGACGGAGATGGTTCTCAAATTTCCAAATAATTTAAAAAGTATAAATTCCGGGTTTTCTTCTATAGATATTTTATAAAAAAAATTGCAGTTCACTTAGGCCAATAAATAATTTCTCCGTCAGTGTTTTTTTTTACTGTTTGATACTACATTAAGACTACAGGCGGACCTCAACTTTCGCACATTCGACTTTCGACAATTCGCTATTTCGCACATTTTCGAAAAATCGTTTTTTTTAAAAATTGTTTCCAAAAGGCACGGCATAGTGATGGATGAAATGGAGAAATCTTTGGTCTTGTGGATGAAATACGATAAAATCCGAGAAAACATCGCTTCTAAGTACTTCGTGATTCAAGCTAAGGCTCTGGTTTGCACTTAATGATTGGAAGGCTAAGACTAAACAGATATTCAGCATGGTGTTTCTTAGTAACGGCTGGTTTTCAAATTTGCTGGCAGAATTCTTTACACAATGTTAAATTCACTGGAGAATCATCTGATTACGGATGAAGATGCTGCAAATGCCTTTATTTCATACATTGTCCAAGAATTGGCCAGAGATGAAGAATACCTCTAGTCAACGCTATTTAGTAGATAAGACTGGTTTATTTTGGAAGAAGATGCCTAATCATCCACATTCTTATCAAAAGACGAATCCAGTTGCCCCTGGTCCTTAAAGAGCTTCCTAAACTTAACAGTGAATATGTTAATGAGATGATTGAATCTCATTCTGAACCCTTGACTAATGAATTTCTAATGGACCGACAAGAGAACAAAAATAGTATACTAATTGAAAGTGAGGAAGAAGAACCAGAGGAAATCATCAAGACCTTAACAATAAAAAAAGCTTATGAACAGAAACTTTACGCATCTCGAGACATTTTTTTGAATATTATGGAAGGAATGTGATCCCAATGGAGAACATGTCTCAAGTGCATGGGACGATCCATATGTACTGCATGTTACAGAACTCTCTATGAAGAAAAGAAAAAAAAGTAGTAAAATACAACAATATGACAAGTTTATTGGGAATACAATTTTATTTAATATGTACTTGGATTGAAGTACATATTAGTATATGTACGTAGTTTAATGGTTTTTTTTCCATCCCTCTACTTTCGAACATTTAACTTTCCACACATTTTCAGGAACCAATCATGTGCGAAAGTCGAGGTCCGCCTGTATAATATAAAATAAAAACAATAAAAAAAGCGATTAGTATTGATTGGAACGATTGGAGTTTAAATAAAATGTCGAAAAAACATTCTTGCTACAACATAGTTCAACTATTTTTAAATAATTCACAAAGATATTGTAAACTACTGACAGTGAGATTTGAAAAAAAATATATTAACATCCAACCAAAACGTATATTTACTCTTTTTAGTCGAAAATGGATTACTTTAAAATTACCGGCGTATATATCATATTATTCAACAATTTTATTAAGCTTCCTTTTTTGTTGCTGTTTCCTTAGCTAAAAATAATAACTAATTAACTCATGTGTATATGGTCGACTTTGAAAATTGTAGATAAATTCATTTAATAATGTAAAATCAATTCGTAATTTTAAAAAGCTAATATTTTGTTTTAACAAAAATAAGTTTTTAAATGTACTCCAAAAAAAAAGGATTTTCATAAAAGCTAAAATATTATTATATATACCATTGTTTTGATTTATTCAAAATGTATTATGTGAAATTTTAATAAAATATATTTTCAGGTGCCGATAGCGCTGTATCACAAAAAATATTCAGCCTCCTTCTACTTCTACCATTGATGCTGATTTTATCATAAACCTTCACAAATTGCATTAAAATGCAATTGTATTGGTAAGTTTGATTTTCTGCTCGATTAATATTAATACTTAAAATAATATTAATATTTTCTTTTATAATTTGTATAGGTGAATATAAACAAAAATGTTGTGATATTCGTTGAAAAAAAATTTCACCTTAAGTACTTTGGGGGAAGTGAAGTGTATATGTGATTTAATTTAAAGAAAATAGAAAAAAGCACAGTGAATATAAACAATTAAACAATATTTTGTGAACTGACAATACTTGTAAATATGGTTAAATTTATATAAATATCACACTGTATAAATTGAGATTATATATAATTTCTAATCAAAACCAAATGTTATCTAAAAATGACTAGTCATGTAAATCCAAAGTTTATTTAAATTAAGTTAAAACTTAATGTGTTGATATCACCAAAAAATTTTTGCAGTATCTTTTTGATTATTATTTCATTTTAATATTGAAATTCTATATAAATGTATAAAAAAAAGATGAGCTTTGAATGTTGTTGACATTAAATTAATCATAATTCAATTTTTGCCAGACTCATTGCTGTTGTAACATTTTGTAAAATCAACATGTTTAAATTGATTTGTATGAAAGTAAATGATTCCCCATTCCAAAGATTTATATGAAATATTGATATCATAAAAAATAAAATATAGAGAAAATGTAAAGTGATTTTATCTTCGAATGTTGTACAGGGTAAGCATAAGTTTTTTGTTTTATTTTTTAATTTATTAAATCTATGTCAACCGTTCGTATGTATATATTTATATGAATGTGTATAAATTATATACATAAAATGCCAAAGCATATTTTTATTTATTAAAAAAATGTAAATATAATATATTGTAAAGTTAAACTTAAGTGAAAATGAATGTTTGTTGGCATACATTGAATGCTAATACCATCTGTGTTAAATGCTTAAAGCTTGTGAGGTATCGAATCGATGTTAAGTAAATTTTCCCTTTATTAAAAATCCTATTACTGTATAAAAAACACCTAGTGTCTCATATTTTGTTCATTGCAATAATATTCATTTTTATCTGACGAGTTTTACAAGTTTTTTTTAATTCTCATAGTTTCTATGATACACGTCCATATTTGAAATGATTTTTTTCTTTGTCCGATAGCGACTTTATGTTTTTTTTCTTTTGTGTTGTTTGAATAATAAAACAGATGCATTAGTTGGATATTCAGAAAGGTTGAATAGAAATGAAGAAATAAAAAGGAGCTTGTAACGCAGATATGCAACACAAATCCATTGAAATCTCTTTGATGAAAAAACATCTTTCACTAACGTACTCTTCACCCTTTCGCAATATCCTCCACTTGTATACATAACTAATATATATTTTTTATTTGCCCATATATGTATTAATAAATTTATTATATATTTAATATATTCGTTAAATAATTAGCAAATTAAAGTATATAATATATTGATAATTTGTAAATGTTCTCCACCAAAAATTATATGATTCTGGTCATTTTATTTTCACATAATAGATAATATGATTATATGGATTTTAAATATATTATTTGTTTTATTTATCGTCATCACAACTACCTCAATTTAATATGGTAAGTATTTTTGTTATTAGAAAAAATTGTCATAGATAGTTCGTGAGAAAAAAATGGTTCCCATGGTTGATGTATACATTTTATTAAAAAATCTGAGTTGTATACATAAACATAATCTGCTTGTATATTACCATCATTGTAGGAAATGACATAAAACACCCTCGCGTCCACGAGATATATAAAATTATATTGTTTCCTTTATTCTTTGCAAAAAAAGAGATGAAATTACGTCCAATACAAAACATTCACGATGACAAAAATAGATGGATAACAATGGTGTCGTTTCTTAGCCATTGCCTAATTACTTTGCTAAAGTACGAAGAGATGTTCAAGGATCTCATGAAAGGGGTTCATCCTAATTAGAAGAACGGAAGTGGAAATAGAAAGTTAAACTTTCAGTCACAAAGGGCAAATGTCGCCAGTACATTTTTTTTGCTGAAACGACAACAATGTACACTTAATGAACAGTTTGTCTGTTTTCCATGGTAATGAGAAAAATATTATTTTCTTTTATATTAAGGGTTTCGTAATATTTCTAAATATATTCATTGATAAACATCTCAATAATAATAAATAAATCATTATACTGATATTTGTGTTATAATGTTTTTTTTTATTATTATTCGCTTCCTGTCTCTTCTGAGCTACAGATTTTGTGGATCTTTTTTGTTGTATATAATAATACGAGGTATGCGAGGGTCTGAAAGAATTGAAAGAAAAATAGGGGGACCAACTACGTTCTGTTACATGTCGACAAACAGCCATGCTAAATTAGAACATTCTTTGATGTCTGGAGTAGCATGTTTCACGGGAAAAAAGTATGTTTGTGCGTGTTTGGATGTGTGTTTATCTTAATTTCGTGTATAGAACACCAGTGCCGGATCCGCCCCTGCTCTAAGGTGCGCTTTCATTTTCTTCAAAGGGTATTTTTTTCATTTTTCATGTAAAAATTTGTATAAAGGTTGTTTTTCGCATCGTTGCATTTTGAGTTTCATATAAGCCGTGATCCCTCAAAAAAAACCCGGGGATTTTTCGGCGAAATTGAATTTCGGAAGCTTTAAGCTGCCAAGTAATTGAAGTAGAAAATCGATTGAACCCATATTGGATTAATATAAAAGATTGGAAATTTTAATAGCAATGTATCAATACATATAAAGGTACATTTTAAATGCATACGAAAAAAAAACTGTTCCTTGAGCATATTATGGGACTGAGAATATTTATGAAAACAATTTATCTCTGTCTCTCTGCGGTGGAATAAAATAAAAAGTGATTCTTGATTTTTTTACGACTCGGCGTCCAACAAAGGATTTTTTTCTGGAAAAAATATAAAATACTGTACAAACGGTGGCATTGACAGTATTCACGTCATTACAAGGCGGATTTCAAGACATAAAACCAGGCCGTAAGACCAACGGAGAGACTACAATATTCAAATGAATAAAAAGTTTCGGTGAATTTATATTGTATGAAGTCTCGATTTCCGAAAGTTTATTATTAAGAGAGGCGCAAAAAAAACGCTGAGGGATCACCGGATCGAGTTCTTTCGCCAAAGTTTGGGGCTATTATTAAAAATAAAATACGGAGCAATAAGCAATTAAAATGCCTCTATACCGTCTGCATATTTTAAGCATTTAAGATATTCTTTAAGTTTTCTCATTTCAGTGGCGGCGGGGAGGGGCGGGGGACTAAAAGTTTTCCGATGAAACCGCCATTGATGCAAACAGCCCGAGGGCCCCGAGGGAGGAGGCCCCGAGACTCCCGGGGTCCCCTCCGTTTTGAGCGATGTTAATAATCACGCCGGCCTAGTGGTGGCTCGGGGCGCAAGAGGAGATTGGCTTTGATTTTACCGTTTCACTTAGCTTTGAGACCTCCCCTGGCCTGGGGTCCCATTGTTCTTAAGCTTTTTACCTTGCCTGTTTGAAGCGAAAAGATTTAACAAGTGCCGCCATGGCTTTGAGGGAGCTGCATGGAGTATCGCAGCTAGCCCTACCCCATCCCTCCGCAGCCTCTAGACACAATGCAACAATTTTCTTCACACTTTATTATAGATTAATTTAAGGTAAACCATATATTTTTTTTAATTACCATTAAAAAAAAATAACATTCAATTACATTTAATTGTTTATAAAAATCAATCTATTAACATTCAACATTAACATCTACGGTGGATCTAATAAAATGTCCCACTTCAGTTTTTAGATCTTTTCATATATTATTCTTGCTGTATGAGGTCATGCATTGTTATATTGCAGTATTAACCTCAATTCGTTGATAAAATTGGAACAATTTCCTTTTAACTTCAGTTCAAGTCTCACCAATTAAGGCCAACAGACGTCTGACGTTATTGTTTAACCCTATTTACAGAATTCAAAATGAATGATCTCTTTAATATCCCATCATATGCAGTATAAAACCTTACGAAACGTAAATCCTTATATCAGAGTCGGAATGGGCCACACCTATTCAAATACATACTTATATACAAAATAAGAATTAACATTTGTTAACTTCTAAAGCTTCATAATAATTTTATTTTTAATTTCTGTTGCCATGGTTGCATATATTCCTCCGTAGAAAAAAAACAAAATGCATTGACGTATATATATACTTACTCAGTTTTGGGGTTTGACATTTTGCTCGGGAAAAAACGTTTTATGTACGAAAAATAAAGTCAACAAACGATCAAATCGAGTGCAATTAATAAAATCGTATCAACCAATGCTTGCCAATATTTTAAACAGAAAATGAATTTAAATTAGTAAATATTTTTAAAAGATCATGTTGTCTTAATGACTCATTTTCGAAAATATTCATAAAAAATCATTAAATACCCTCTATCTAATATGAAACAAGAATGCTTTATAAAATGATCAATATTAAAAAATCTCTATCTAAAATATTTTAATTCATTTGTTTTCCCGAAAATAAAAACGTTTTTTAAAAAATGATTTTAGGATTATTTTATATAAATAAAAATAAATCTGTCCATTTTGCATATGTGCAATGGTGAATTTGCTTAAATGTATTGTTTATGTCGTGCAAATATCAAACAAACGCATTGCAACTGACATGTGCAATTTTAAACAAACGTGAGTGAGCATAACACGAATGCAATGATACCCATTGTCAACTTTTTAACATGACAAACGACAAGAACCGATATTAACCAACGTTAAATTAAACTATACATTTAAATGGATGTGTTATTAATTTTTGCATACAGTGTTGTTAATTTTGTTCCACCATTTAACAGGCTTTCGGCAGAGTGGTGGGGGTTGGGTGCTAAGTGCGTTCTCCGGGCAAAATGATTGAATTAGCCCCCCTCCACAAGTGTCCCGGTCACACGTCGTTATTGGGTTTACTGGTACTCGAAATCGCTTATTAAAATGGTAATCGGCATATACCCAGACTTTGATTGAGTTTTACACCGATTTGAAGGAGCCCAACCCCTCTCTGTATCTGAGCGAGTGCGACATTACCGATTAATTGCTTGAGGGTTGATTATAATGGCGATAGGCTGTAATCGAAATTTGTATTCGGTAATTTTAGTAGTAGGCTGAGCTGGCTAAACCCAATTGTAAGTTTGTCGACAAAATTAAATATTTTTTAATTGATTTAAATAAACCTTCATTTACAAGCAAATCAGTTCAAAGTTACTAAGAGTACAAAGACATTAGGCTATTTATAAAAATAAAAAAACATTAGCTTTAAAGCGTATCCTTTTTCCTCTAAAACTGTTTTTAATAGAAGGTAATCATTTTTTTGTTTTTGATAGATAGTAGAAAGGGGAAAGTCTCAAGCAAATACTGCATACATACAACATACAAGTACATACATATTTATTATAGTATTAAATTAAAAATAATTTATTTTACATATCTAGATATTTCTTTTAGGGTTGAATTAAAGGAATCATTAAAAAAATATATTAAAACACAGGAATTTAAAAATCAAGTTATGAAACTTTCTAAAAATAAATTATATTATTCACATTTATTGACTACTATTCTATATTTGATTTTTTTGTGGCTGAATGTCCATTATATAATTCATGTCATAGATCTCTTAGTAAAATTATCTTTTATAATAAAGCTTTAATCGTTTAGTAAAGTCTAGTATTGTAAAATTAACGACTTCTTCGTTTTCATCCACATATAATAATACCCAAATAAACTTAAATTCGTTAAGGTTGTATTTGAAATTAGCTTCATGAATTATTTGTCAAAATATTATTGTATAGAACTAATAAATTAAAAAGCTTTTCATTCAAAGCTGTGCTTTTTTGAGATAAATAGTCTGCGAATTATTTATTATTAATTTAGATCAAACTTTCCTAAAAAACAGTCAGACTTGCGATCATTTGAAATGATCGTAAGATTGTATACTGAGGTTCCCGTTTAGAGTAACACCTAGATACTTTGTCGAAGGTTTGATTTTAATGTTGCCTTAGTTCGGGAACTCAATGGATAGGAATCATTGGAGCGAGTCCTTAATAAGCCCTGAGCTCTTGGAGTTTTTGGAGTTGGCAAAATTAAGCCTCTCAATACGACCGCAGGATCCAACTTTTTACAGTATGAAGTTAGAGATGACGCTTCAAATCTGGCATGGTTGTTACCACCTACTAAGACGAGTATGTCTTCGGCAAAGCCGATAATGTGGCAACCTTTGAATATTCGTGTCGTTAATACATCGTCAAAAGGAATGTTCCAAAGTAAAAGACCTAACTATGGCTAAGCACGGTAAAAACGTGAATTTGATTCAGAGCCCAATCTTTAAAACCATGAAAGACAGCTTGTTGTGTGTATTATCGTCAAGAGCCAAATTAAACCCAAAACCATTATCATAATTGAAAATTCGACTAATGTATCGCCAAAACAGTTGTTACCTACAGTATATAAATAATTCAAAAAGAAAAATATTTAAAAAAATAATTAATATTAACTAATCTAAATATGATAAAAATACAGACGATGAAAATACTTCAATTTAATTAAAATAGTTTACTTTAACTTCATTATTTCTAATTTTTTTTGTATGAAATTCGACTCGAGTCAGAACGGTACTTCGTCGTAAGGCGAGAACTGATTGTATACTTTTTCAAGGTATACTCTTGCACTGCTCCATTTAGTTTTTACTAACTTTTATATTTATAGTTTTCAAATTTTATTAATTGTAGATTCAGATTTTTAATTTATAAAATAAAAGCACTAATGTAGAGCATGGTGAGAACCTGATTAATTTACATCTTAAAAAGTTGACCTGGATAAGGCACTTGACTCTCGGTGAATTCAAAAGTTTCGCAAATATAATTTGGCGGATATTAGTCTCCAGGTCGCAATGAAAGCCTCCGTTCATTCGGTCGTGCACGTGCCACTTTAGATGATCTCCCCACACCGCAGCGGCTCTAACCCTCGTTAAGGGCTCAAGTTGTTTCCGACTTGTTGTGGCGACATTACAAAGCAATCACCCTGTATCTGAAGGTGCTCGATATGACGGCGGCATTCACAACGATCGAGTTGTTATCGGCGATCTCGTCAACGGGCTGACATCTCAATTATTGAAGTCCCCGGTCCCCGGATCTGCTCGGGGCCGATTGACGTTTCCGCACAACACCGATTAAATAAATCAAACAGAGGAGCCCAGCTGACGTGGAGGAGACACTCGGTGACGCCGGAACAGAGGGAGAAGGGTATTCGGGCAAGCCCCCGTTACACAATTTTACACGAGATCGGCGTTAAAGCTATTAGAAATTTATATCCCAGCGACATTGTGTTAGGGAGCACAGACCTAGACTTAAAAATAGAAAGGGTTAATTTTTATATTGATATCAATATTTAATCTTGTCTCAACTGATTGAATAAATAAATACGAGTTTTTAAACCGAAATTCACGTATAAGTTTCACGGATTCTAAACTCAATAATTAATAACATATTTGTAAAAATCATACTTTTAATATGTAAATGACACAATGGCAATAGATTCATTCAATTGTAAGCTATTTTATTTTTAAAAAATAAGGATTTTTCTTCAATGAATACGTGAAATAAGAAAGAATATACGAGACGGATAAGCTAGTGGTGGTAGGCGTCGCTAAGCGGAAAGAGGACATGATGGTTTGACTAGATTTAGTCTGTGACAACCTTTCGCACCGTTGAATCCAAGGAGGATCATATAAAACCAATCTCTTCTCAGTTATTCACAGCATCAAAAAGGTAAATAATATTCAAATTATTTATTCAAACATAATTGATTGTGTTCATGTATAAGATTATCATCTAAACGATTAATATCTGCCGCATCTACGATCAAATTAATATGGCTAATGATGCTGCTTTCTTCCAATGCTTTTTCCGAAGCTTTCAGTAGACAGAGTCCATTCAACTCGGTGCATTCTTCTTCATTATAACAATTCACGCGGTCCATTAACGTGGCCGGTGCGAGCGCTCCGTTAATTTGTCTTCGGGTGACTTAACTCTTTTTCCCCGAGCAGCACAAAAGGTAGAGTCGGATCTCCTCGTACACTCGGTCGGCAAACTTGGTACAGAAGCGCAATAAAATAAAAGTGCCGTTTTGAGCGTATAAGAAGTGTAAAAACAAACAAATTACGCTCCGAGGAGCGCTTATCTCCTCTATTTGTGCTCCAAACAGATCGGGGACGGATTCACTGCTAAACCCTACACAGCAGCCGACGCCGCCACCACTACCACCACTGTTACTACATTCATTTCGTTTCGGTTCTGCACTGTATCTCAACTGAGTTATGGGACTTCGCCGTAGATTAATTCAATTTAAAAAATGCACCATTTAATTGTATTAGATTTATTCCAGGAATATGATTTTAATTTCAGAAACGAGTGGCAGGAAAAAGAGATAATTAGATTATTGTCAGAAAAATTAAATTATCTGCAAGTGCAACCTGGAATAAAAAAATATTGTAATTCGACAAATTAATCTATCATTAGCAATCTTGCCATACCTTATCACTGAGTGTTAATTAAGTTATTTAGAAGATTATTAATAAAAAAATATTACATTAAAGTACTAAACCAAATAGAGTTGCAATTTTTTCAGAAAATAATGCGATAATTTCAGCTACACTAAATGTTCAGCCTCTTATCCACATACATTATGAGTATAATATAATAAATTTAATATTAATAATAAAAGAAACATTAGGAATATTCGATTCCTAGTAACATTTATATTTAACTTAACATTAAAAACATTACAAATCAGAAGGTTATTTTGTTCAAGAGAAAGGGAAAATGATGCACTATATTTTAAATTAGTGTCAGAGATGATAGATTATAAAAAAATGTGATCTGAATTGCTGCATACGTAAATTATATTTGTTTTTAAAATAATAAAAAAATATACACCCTTAAGGGATTGATTTCTAGCACCATTATTTATTAAACTGTTATTTTTGAAAGTGATATAATTCAATTTATTTACATTTATTTCTATTTTTTTTTAAATTATTGTAATTATACTTACTAGAGGCTATTTGGAACCCCCAGCTCTTAATGTTTCTCGAATAACTCTTTTAATAATAATCCTACATGTCACAAACTTTTTGTGTTTGTCAAAAAAAGTCTAAAGAAGAAATATTATAAATAATCATTGTCCTATATTGTCTGCAATTGCAGAAAAAAAATATTCGCTTTTGTTGGCACGGGCGCGATGCTTTTTTTTCCTTCGCATCCAGTACAATGTGCCAAACGCGAATTACAGATTTATTAAACTCTGTAACTCAAATTGTGTGAACTGAATTGTGACACATTCCTAATATAATAAAAATATGTAAATATATTTATAGGTATTTTATTTTTATACAAAGAACTTTTTAAGGCATTATTGTTTCAACTTTTGAAGATAATTAAAAAATTGAATTTAATTAAGGCACGGATGTTTCGCGATCCTTATTACATGCAAAAACATAACAGGGATGAAATAAAATTTTCCTTGTTAAAAAGTTACATGCGAGCAAAGTTTTTCCCGGACGTGTGGAGTTAGGACAGTCGGTTGTTTGTGCTGCAACTTGTACCGAACTCTACTGGAAAAGCAATCAGTTTTCACGGCGGAAACGGGTCAACTTTTTATGCTGTTTTTAATCTAATGTAAATTGGAAAGTTGCCACGAGTGCTGTTAACAGTGAAACGAAATAAAAATAAGGCAGGGCAGGGAGATGGAAAAAAAATCGAGGAAATCTGTGGAGACAGACAAGGCAGTGGCGGACAGAAGTAACCACTTTCCCGCTAGATACGCGAGGAAAACTCCAGCATAACTGGTAGCTTCGGCTTCCCGGGCACGTGTTTAAAATATGGAAATAAATTGTCTGTCTGGTGCATTTCAACAGCTTTGAATAACTGCGTCGCACTAAGCCACGAATGCTAAACGAAATGTGCTTTTAATTTTTTATCTCGCATTTTATTCGCTTTTTAACCAATTTATGAATTATTTCAGCTGGGCGCGGCTACGGCCAGCTACGTAATTAATTCAAAATACGAAGGAAGAACGTTTATTTATAGATATTTATATTTCTACGGGTATGAATCTATTATTCCAGACATAAAAACATACGTAATACGACATGTTTGATTTTTGTAACTCGAATCCGAATCATAGAATATGTATTCATGAGTATTCTATGGAAAAGTTTTTTTTCATTCTTTTCTCGAAGAACATCAATGCTTTGGAATATATATTTATTGATGTACGTAAGTCCCCAATGCCAAGAAATCACATACTCTTGATATGTATCGTATTTCATTTTTTGTATTCCATATTTACATATAAGTAAGAATTTACTCTGCTTTTGTACTTAATATAATTTTAAGATTTTATTTTTATATAAATGCGATATCGTGATTTTAATTTATATGGAATATTAATATATATATTATATATATACTTAATAATATACATGGGAGTATTATATTATAATACTCCTATGAATATTATTATAAATATCATTTAAACGGATAATTCCTAACGGGCTCTAACTAAACCACTTGGAGGTCAATGAAGTTTAATAACAGTTTATAGCATTTAAGGTGTCGATGATACATTTTTCCGTAATAAAATTTTATTATTTAAACAACATAAATGAATATTTGATGCAGTTTTCTGTTATTAAAAAAATATAAGATTAATGTTGATGACATTTATATCTATACTGATCACTTGAAACAATAAAAAAATATATTAATACAACTAATTACGTTATAGAAAGTTTAAATATCTAGTATAGGATTATATATCCATGTGAGAGCTACACAACCAGTATATATATACAACTTTATGCCACTAAAAAAACTGATTGAATTAAAGAAGAGTTAAGAACCCACTAAACCATTATTTTTGGCTTTTCCTAGTTTTTATTTGGTTAAGGCAGGATTAAGTAACGTTAGCCAGTTTAGTAAGAAAAATTAAAAATCAAATAAATATTACAAAACGCCGTGATTTTTAATTATTATAACTAATTATACACTCAACAAAATATTACAGCAAATCATCAACCACAACCGTTGATTTTTTATTAAATTATATTATAATTAGCCAGGCTCTGGTAGATCGGTCACGTGTTAAAGATGGGGACAGTCATCCGACGAAAAGGTTTATGGTTAACAAGCCTTTCTGTCCCCGGAGGAAAGGAAGACCAAGGTTGAGGTGACACTGCATCATTGAAACATACCGTAAGATGGAACGACGAAGAGGTAGATTAGATAAAATAAAGAATTGAATGAGGCCAGACCTCTAAAATAGGGATGTTGCGCCTATGAAGATGATGATGTTGATGATGATATTATAATATATAAGTCAGTAAAATTAAAAAAATGTTTTATAAAATATATATTTGTATTTGACTATGAGATGATTAGCAATTTTAAGCCGAATAATAAAATTTAAACATGAAAATAGTACAAAAATTATAAAATATAAATCTAATAAAACACTTTTCCTAATTTTTGTACATATTATTAATCCAATTATTATTTTTTAGTTTTTATGTAAAATTATTAGTATATTTTTTTTGCCGTATGTTATATATTGAAAAGAAAAAATATTAGGAGGTAGATTAGATAGTTAGGAAATAATCTTTGAAAGGGGTCGATTAAGAAATAAATTTGGAACCCCTGCTTTAAACTGATCGACAATAAACATGCCAAGACAATATTCAATTTGCTAAAAAAATATTTATGTATGTATGTTCAAATACTGCTGGTTCAAGATAATTGTCTATATTTAATAGATAATAGAAACTAATTTTATAATACAATTGTATTTAAATTTACTAACCAAAGTAATGATTTTAATGAATAATTTATTATTTGGTGCGGTTCGCTACACAGATATAAAATATATTATATGAAAAAGGGTTCCCTATTTTAATTAAAATTTCGCCTGGGCTAAATAATAGAGGCAATTTATTAAAAACGCTTTTATATTTTTTAATCTGGCACACATAAATGAATTTTAATTGTTGCGAATTAATTTAGTCGGAGGTGCATGTTTACAGGCCGAATTATCTCATTCGGCAAACGTCGTTTTATTATCGCGTTTATTGATATAATGGCAAATTAAACAAAGGCCTTTATTATCCCCATTTTAATTATGTCGCCCATAGTTATTTCGTTAATTAAAATCATGCGAACATGCCCGCCGATAGCTTGCGTGCCTCGGCCGAATTTAATTTAAAAAAAGAGGACAAAACATCTACATTACACGGAATTAATGGCACAACGTAATTTTCTCGATCATCTTTCTGGGACGTTAAACCCAAACAAGTATAATTTTACGATTTGGGGGCACCGTGCCCTATCGCGGATCTGATACCATTGTGTATTAATGCCAGTATTTACTCTGGCGGTAAATTAGAGGAACAACTCCGCACAGTGTTCAGATGGAGAGGAAAGTCGCTTCGAATATTTACGACACGCGTGCCGGACGACCATCCGCACTCGTAATTTGTGAGGTGAATACGACCGTTTGGAACTGGACGCAATTTAGAAAGATGTTCGTGTCGATTCTGATAATTGTTTTTACTATTACAACATTATTTATACTAGAATTATCCTCCTTGCAACTCTATTAAGCGTTGTATGTTTTAATGCTATCTTTTTATCAGGAAGAAAAAAAAATAATTAATACACTTAGATCTCTAATGGATTACTATCTAGTTCGAAATCTTACTATACATTTGTCGCTCTGCACTTATGATTGAGAAAGAATTAAAATTGAAACTCTGAAACATAATAATGATGTTCAAAAGTAGCATATGGAATTAGATCGACGTAAATCACTAGGGAATTATCGATAAACCTTGACTGTCTCTGTTCGACCCAAAAATATCATCTTAAATAACTCGAGGAAAAGTAGGCAAGGATTTTGCTTAGCACGTACTTTTACTCACAGCCATGAAACCGTGACCTATTTCTGAAAAAAATATATAACAAACGACGCGACGTGGATCCTGTGCATTAATCTAAGAAGAAAAACAATTCCTCTGTTAATCCTAAACGAGCTTCATTGGTATTTTATGCATGTTTTAGTAGTGATTCAATAAAAATGATAAATGATAATGACAATCGTCGCAGAGAGATAATTAATAAAAAAATAAATAATAATGTACACAGCAAGATAATTAATTATATTTATATCTATGACAATTACAAATGCTTTCATTAACAAAGATTTACAAAACTTAAATTAATATAGACGGACTAGACGATGCTTTGTGTATATATATTCTAATTACAAAATTTTGTAATTATTAATATTGTTTATAAAGGTCAAGTTTAAATTCTATGGAGTATTAGACCTTTGGATACACCTTCGCCATCTTAAACTCATATTAGAAATATTTACGTGAACATAAGTTTAAACGATAATATTTTAATTCCGAGAATCATAAATTATTTAATATAAAATAATACAAGGTTTCATGTATACATTTTTATATCTAAGATCTGAAATATTAAAAGGATTAGAACCGTGTGTACATTTATTCGAGAGAAAAATATTTATATAATGATACGTGCTGCAAAAAGTGGAGATTTATATACGAGAACCCCATCAATTATTTGGCCATATTTTATTCTGTATTTTTCCGTGAAAGGGTAGGTCGCTCGGTAGGGTCTGACTGGAGTACCGAGGGCGCGCAGGAAGGCTGGTAGCTGGCATTGTTACATGACGACGTTGACATATTGAAGACATTTTTGGCGGTGGCGGCGGGCGGACGCATTAGCCCAACTAATGCGGGCCGTGCTCTTGACATGTGCCCATCACATTTTCAATCATTTACTTTTCACCGGGTCAAACCACGGGGCCTGCGCCCCGACCTAGCCGAATGGGGCACACTGGCATTATAATCCATTATATATTTATATTTTAAATAGAGTAAATAAAAAAGTTTTAATAAAAAAAAATGCCGATTTATTTTATTCTGCAAGCTATATAAGCAGTGCCGATTGGTGGAAAACATATTTTGGGGTGCTGTTAATAATGAGTCAGTATGACTAGGCTACAGTGAGTCAGCATGACTGCACCGAATCGCAGCGCGACACGGCGCTTAAGAGCGAGACCCTCCTCCCGCACTCCCGCTACCGGCCCGCGTACATCCAATACACGACACCGGTAGCACTGTCAAGCAGGCAGCGTACTTGCGCTGAGTAACATTGCCAGTGTAGACACTGACCAGATTAATAAATATAAATTATATTTATAGTTTCGTATACGTAATCAATTGACAAATATATATTAATATATAAAAATATATTTTTTCTTAATTTCTTTGAAAGTGCTACAGTTCCGCAATGAATATGAACGAGCGTGTAGTATATTATTTGTATTATGTAAGTACACTTGGCACTGAAATAATGGCAGCTAAATAATGGCAGCTAAATAATGGCAGCTAAATAATGGTAGTTGTATAGGATGCTTAATTTATTGTTCGAACATAATTTATCTATTGTAGAAATAAAAGATGATCAACTATTTTTTAGCTAAAAAGCAACATCACTATCATGTAAACGTTTAAGTATTTACTATATATATCCTGCGATGTCAAATAACGTCATGAAAAAACACGTAAGAAAAAGGCGTTACCATAAGAGTGTTTTAGATGTGCTTCGTAGATTGTAAAAAGCGCTATTATTAGTACATTACGTATCTGATAAGGACAATTAAATAATTTAAATCAATATTAAAGATTGAGTAAAGATTTTTTGAAGAAAGCGAAAATTTTCTCACATAATTTAAGATAATCCTCGATTTTTTTAAATTTTATTTATAACTCGGTAATTCAGGAGGTATGATTAGAACGGCTACTGATACTTATACATTTTATCTTTTTTCATTGCGTGTTTTATTACACCACCCTGGTCCAACAGTAGCCCGTCATATCGTTGATATTTCGTAGATAGAATCTCTTGGGTCATAAGCCTAGTTTTCTTGTGCTCTACGCATATAGAAACGAATATATCAAGTCCAACGATCATCAGAAACATGGCTAGTTACCTAAATTTTATTATTAAAAGCTGAGGTAGCACCGTCGTTTAAATATTTTTACTCAAATCATCGTAAATTTAGTGAAAAATATCCTAATAACTTAAACATGGTATTCTGTTTATTGTAATGTATTTATTCGAGATACAGCAAGTTTGTTTCCAGCAGAAATGGCGTGATGCCCTACGGGTGGCAGGGACTCATTTCGGGTCAGGAGTTATTTAAATAATAATAATAATATATTCTTTAAAAACTTCACATTAAAGATCGATGTATTTTTTTTATTTTCTTCTTGTTTATGTCGAATAATTAGTATTGATTTGATTTTTTTTAATCATAGATCATTGCGTCCATTGATAACATACCACTTTTTTTTTAGCAACGCGTTTCTTTACCTGGATAATCGTATAATAAAAGTTTTTACATAAACTAACGCAAAACTTTATGAAAAAACGCAAAACCTTACGGTTTATCTAGAAATTCCCCTTTTAATTATGATGAAATATATAATTTAAACATCAAAACGTTTCCTAATATTTAATTTGCTAATTTTACACTTTTCTAATACGACATAATATCAAAGTAACTTTATTCTTACTAAAGAAGGTAGATTTTTTATAGTGAATTAGTTTAATATCGTATATCATATATTTTCATAATCATATTTTTCCCCCTTACACACAAAAAGGTTTGAGTGTATATATATATATTTAAGTTTATTTATTAGCCTCTAAGAAAAGTTAATTAGCGATTAGTAAATTGTAAAAGGCATCTACTATACTTGACGATCATTTCAAATTAACAATCTCTTTTTCGAACTAATCATATGTTTATATTTCGCTTAAAGCTTAACAGGAGAGTTACAAAAATATTGTATATAATTTTTAAAGTGATTCAAGTAGAACGGTAATTAAAATCTTTTAAACTTAAGAAAATCAACATAAAATCTTATTATATTATCATTATTTTCCTTATTATATTTTTTTAATTATAGCTAAATTATTTTCCTTATTATATTTTTTTAATTATAGCTAAATTATTTTCCTTATTATATTTTTTTAATTATAGCTAAATTATTTTCCAGCGTCCATATTATAAATTAAAACATAGAAAGTGTTCCACTATTTTTCAATAGATACAATTTTTAGAATTTAAATTCAGAATTTTCTTTCAATTCATATATTTTTTTTAAAGATTTTGCATAAACTAAAAAATTATCAGACTTTTGGATGATAATCAAGGTTTAAGTAAATATTTTATATACAAATAAATTTATATAAAATATCTAAATATTCGGGCCAGTGTGCAGAATGGCAAAGCGCCAGCTAGGTGTCGACGAATTATCGACGTCGAGCAAATCGTCGATAATTCTACATGAACCAAAATTATTTATACGATCAAAGGTCAACAAAATATATAGAGATTGATCATGAGATAGAGATTGACAATTTATATTTTGTGAAAGTTTTCCATATTTAAAAAAAAAATGGAAATATAGAATAGTTTTAGTTAAAGAATAATAATATATTTTATTATGTAAAGTAACGTTGAAAAACCTTTACAATAAATACTAAAATTATAAAATATAACTAAGATGAATAAAGTATATCTAAGAATCTATATATATATATTTTTGCAAATACATTTTAAAATTGACTATGCGTTACGAATTTTATATTTAGATATGCTGTTTTTAAAATACACATTTAATCAAAGCCGATTTTTTGTAAAACCTAAACCGATTTCGACTCTCTGAAGATAAATCTGTACGACGCGTTTGCTGCACTACATTTTTATTTCCAGCTGAAGAGCTGCCGCTCGATCTGCTGGAACCGATTTAATCAGACAGATCGTCCGGCACCGTCTCAATTTCTATACAGAACGAAATGTACTTTAATTCAGTGCCGAGACGATTTGTACACTCCGTCATTTATTTCTATAAACTGTAACTGGATCCAATGTGTAGCAATACTCGAACGCTTCGATGATTGAGATTGAACGTAGTCACTTTAGCCGATTAAAGAAACGGATTTATACTCGATAAATCTTATTTTTGTATAATTATTAAAATGACAAAGCCATAAAATATTATAAAAAGCATCATAGATAGATGGAAAAATACAAAAACATTGTTTTAATAAATGGATATAATAATGGCAGTAACGCAAGTTGAATTTATCATTTGAATCAATTCTATGAAAATTTATCAGTGTTCCATATATTCTAATTAAACATACGTACGTAGATTTAATGTGCTTGTTGGCGAAACCATGGTGTAGCATTAAATTTCCCATTAGAAAATGCCCAAATTTCGAATGATAGCGCGTTAAAGTATTATTATACCGTTCATAATTCATAATAAATGAAATTGGCCATTGTATTAAATGGAAACATCTAGAGATTTTAGCATAATTTGTCGAGACCGATGGACCACTTACAAATTACACATAATGTATTCATCATAAATCATAAATTTAGCATTCGCCAGGCCATAACCTGTGCCCACCCGGCAATTTATTCATAATGTGAGTCAACATACAGCAACAAAAAGTCACGCACACACACGCACACAACTACCTATGTATTTAATTGTGTGCGTCATATAAATTAGTCTACGGCCAGAATTGTTTCAGCGATAGTGCCGAAATGCATGCTGTATCTTTGTCAGAGGGCATTGGATGAAAGAGTGTGGCTGAAATTGGGTTTGTCTTGAATCGGTATAAAATGTTCCGTTTTCAGAGCGTGTGTGTACGTGTGTGACCCCGTACAAAGCCACACGTAGAAAAGCGCGAGGCCCACTAATGAGGCTATTACAGTTGAGAGCTATTCATTTTCTACCCGTTTTCCTTCGCACGTTTCAGATGCAGGGCCGCATTGGTCTGCCGCCGCTTAAATTAAAATATTTTGTATGCGGAGGCCCAAATTAAATCATGTACGTATTTAAATTTCAGAGCGAACGGGTATTTTTAATTTAAAAATATGTATATTCAACATATTATTGTCTTAAATGTATATATTTTAGTAGTTTGTCTGTTTTTTTATTTATATGCTTTATAGATTTTTTTTCTAACTATTATTTCGATAAATGAGTAATAATTATATTTAACAATGAGTAAAGTTATATGTGAAATTGTTCTTGGTTGTAATTTATAAATTTAAATGAAAAGGGACAAAAATATACAATTATTTTATTAATTGGCCCAGTTTATTAAATAATAATATTCTCTCTATCCAATCTTCAGCTTTTTGATTCCATATTAAAGAAAATACTAGTCAAATAAAACGACAAAACGGTTGATATGTTTCTTCACTAATCAATTTGACTTAACACATTTCCTACAGTGCGAATTGCGGTTAAACGTCGTTTTTTACAAAAAAAAACATAACTCTTGTATAATTAAGATATTTAGAAAAAAAATTAAATTATTTAATAATGCATAAACAAAATTACATCTTACAGCAAGGGTCACCAAACTTTTTAGAAACGGGCCGAATTGAAATTTTTATAAAACAAGGTATTTTGAATGTTGTATTTGGAATATTTATATAGAAGGCTTGTGTATGAAATTTCAAGATCATTAGTCTTCGGGTCAGTGGAATAAGCCATCATTTTTATTATCCACAACAGCTGTTTTTATAGCTCCGAACGTTGAGGAACGTCATAAATAAAAGAGAACATTTACGATATGACATCAATAAGAATTTATTCATAAAAAATTAACCTAAGTATCCTACAGTTAAGAAAATATTTGAAAACAAAAAACGATATTATAGAGATAGAAGATCAAAGTGCATAGGCTGACGAAAAACAATCGACAATGACAATGTAATAAATAAATAAATTCTTAAATGTTGTTCATTTTGAAAAAAATATTAAACATGAAACAATTGCCGACAAAAGACGGCAATTTCTAAGCACACTCCTTTATGTAAAAGTGCCATAAAATATTTCGAAAAAATGGTCTTATATGCACTTTGCCCAAAACCTCCCGAAGGTCTCAAAAAAATATCTATTTTAATGTATCAAGTATCTAATCAAAAAACATATTTGAAATAACAAATCATTGTAAAAGTTATAGACGATCAAACTCATATTGTCTGCTAGCGTGTGATATGCGCGCCCCGGACATATACAAAAACGCTTTTGACGTGGAATCCACGACACCCGTAGACAACGAGTTAACTAAGGATTTAACATATTTTTTGAAAAATGATTTATGCAAATGCATTAACTTAACTCATTAAAAATATAAAAAGCATATTGTCTGATTTCAACTTAAAATTGTCATTTGATTTCCGTTGTTACTTTGCGAAATAATTGTAGGTAACCTGAATATTTTTTTCCCATTAATTTAGACGTGTGATTTCTATTTGGTCTTCTATTTATATTTATTATTTAAGTGGCCTTCTAACCCAGTGGCGAGTCTTTGTCACCTGGAGGATACTACGCGATCTACAGTAGAGACACGTCCGTCTCAACCCTGATACCTGGAATCCTCCTTCAGGTTATCTTGGCTCTTCGAATACGGGTCAGGTCGCTAGTCATGAGCCAAAATGTCAACGCGCGGATTGTACTAATAATAATCAGACGAGGCTAGGGCCAATTCATATTTAATTTTTAATTTTAAGCAGCACTCCCAAGCAAATTTAGGAAAATCAGCACCCCCAAACATTTTACCTACGAGCCACCACTGGAAATAACATATAAAAATGTCTTAAACCATTATATTACCAATATCAATTTTCTAAGAGAAGAGGAAGTAATAGATATAAATTTTTTGAAAAAAGTAGAAACTCACACACTATAATGAAAGAGTTACAGAAAAAAATAATGGGGTTATAAAAACTTGATAAACCCGAAGAAATGTGTTAAAGACATGGCTGCAGTTAAAAAAAAAATAATTTGGACTCAGACTAAGTTCAAACAATACAAACAAACCTGTATATGTTAAAAAAAAAAAAACCTGCAATCGCTAAAAAAAATGTAGCACACAGTAATAGATAAAAGTACATGAAAATACTCTAGAATAATTTTAATAAATATGTATGTATGATTATTTACTAATTTAAATGTTAAAATTTAGAAATAAAAACCGGTAACATACTACATACATTTTATTTATACATTTTCTAATTAATTTTTGTACAAATTTTGACATACATCTAAGTTGACAGAACGAAACACAAGAATTTACTGTATACGTAATCCTCTTAGCAAAGTGAAATTCCGGGGAATAGTTAATAAACATTCTAAAGTCACAACAATCTCTTCTGCACTACTACAATTTGCATTTTATTTCTTCACGATGGCCCACAGAAGACATATACAACTTCCATGAATAATTTTACATCATTAATAATTTTCCTAATTTTAATATGTTAAAAAATAGAGTTTAGACTTTATTTATTTTTTTATTATTTTATTTAGTATGATTTTCACAAATAAAATATCTGAGGTAATTTTTGAAATAAAAAAAAAATGTCCAGTACACCATCCATTCGTCTGTATTGACCTTTCAATCTCGCTGAAGAGGCCTGCCACATTGTTAACTCGATAATACGGGTTCATCAACGGTCTATTATAAAACAAAACGTGTTTAAGTATTTGAAAAGGAGGGTAGAGCGGGTCAATCATTCAGGTCATAATATAACACGAAAATGCTTTTAGCACAACCCTATTATAAAATTTAGCCGCTCTATACGGATCTGAATATAAATGTGTATACACGTATGTCGGCAACTTGACAATGGCCACACCGAATAATGCCAGATATAAAGAAAATCGATAGATTTTGGCATTCATCTAAAGCCCCATAACAAATCCGGAGTCGGATGATCCGAGTCACGATCCGTAAACAGCGTCCACGTCAATTGAACGAGATGACATAGGTCAAAATTATGCATTCGCGGCCTGTAGAGCAATACTGTGATCGCAGTTTATAGGGCTGTCAACTAATTAAGGGTTCGGAATTAACTCAAGCAACTGTCAAAGGTTGAAGGGTTTTGCGTTAAATTGTTTCGACGATGGGGCTCCCTGGAGATGGGGGCTCACTGCGACCCCTTTTACCGCCCCTAATCATATTTCCACGTGTTCCGAAGCGAATAACGAGGTCGGGGTTGGCAGTCGATTTTTTTTCCTGAAAAATAATCCACTCAATGTACCCAGCATCGATCGAGAAAAATTAGAGAGAAATTTACATTAAAATTGCTACGGACGTACATACACGTTAATAGTGTACTATACGGAAGAATATAGACGCGTGTATATGTATGTGTGTGTATGTGGTAGAAAGATTCGGAAAATTTAGCTTTAGAAGCCTTACAAAAGTCACAAATTGAATCAGGCCCTCGAATTGATTTTCCTCATTTTCTTTGATGATCGGGACAATAAAAAGCTCTGATAGAGATAGAGAACTTTTTATATCGCTAATCTTGTTAGTAACCCAGTTTAGTGGTATAGTTGTAAAATGTCGGATTAAATATATAGGATATTCGCTTTATACGTTTAGAATGAGAAATTAATAATTGATTAAACTTTGCAATAATTCATTTAAACTCATTCCAAATATAATAAGTATTTTTTTTTTTATTTTTTTTTATTAAAATTTTAAGTATTATACATAATAAGTACATAAATATATCATATTAGTTATTATATAATATTTTTTCGATTAACAAATAATAAGATTTAAAGTCCTTTCATATTTCCTGTATATGTGATACATAGCCGTGCGAAATCAATATTAATACCCTCTGGTTGATAATAAAATATAACACAAGAGCTTGAACCAAATTGGCGCTAAAGGATGGTTGACTGTGTCAAGTTTTCTTAAAAAAATCAAGCGAAACTTGGTAGGTTTGCTCGAAGCTCTAAAAATCGCAAAGAGCTATTTAAAAAATTATAAAATATAGTTTGACATAATTTTCGAATTTAATTAAAATTCTTGGATTACTAGAGCCCTTTAAAAAAACAGAAGGCCAAAGTAAAGGATATATTGTGCAATTTTAAAACAAATGTAACAACGGGAATGTCATAGGTAATATTATATTTGCATTGCAAGAAGTAACTAATAAATCCAGAAGAAGCTATGGCTGGAGGTAATCAAGAGTTTCAACAAGAGAGTATATCATTTTCTCTCATCGCCTCGTCCAACACCCTTCTCCATTTCATCCGGCCGGCCGCCATGTTGCTCCATCTTCCGATAAGTTTCAATCTGAACACAGCCCAACCACCTCAGCCTTAGTTTTTCTTTCTTTTAGGGACAGGAAGGCTTATTAACCCTGCCTTTAAGTTAAGCCTTTTCAGTGGCTGACAGTTTCGCATCCTTGACACGTGACTGGCCCAAATATTGAACTCAGAATTCTCCTCTTAAGGATATCCAGTTGTCTCTCATATTGTTTTGTCAAAGCCCGAAATTCAGATCCGTATGTTAGGACAGACATGATGAGGATCATGTAGAGCTTAATTTTAGTCTTCTTAGAGAGGAATAGATGCTTTTGATGTCCAAACTAGCACCTGTTTGCCATCATAGTTCTTCATCGAACTTTTAAACTGGTTTCATTTTTATTTGTAATAACTGAGCGGAGATATGTAAATTCCTAAACGGCCGCGAAGCTGTACTTTTCAACTCTCAGAAATCCAAGGATTTGTCTTTGGCATATTAGGCATATATTTGGCCTTAATCTCGTTGATCCTTAGTCTCATGCCAATTGCCGCTCTCATTATTCGCTTGCATCCTTAAAAGCCACCCAAGATCTGGACACAATGTATATGTCCTTCGCATATGCAGGAAGCTGAACCGATTTATTAAGAATGGTGCCAGATGTTTCTACGCCGGAGTCTCTAATTGTCTTATGTTAACCAACAAACATACCAAAGCGTTACTCTGTCTCAGACCGCGGTGTGTCTTAATAGTTTTAAAATTAGTCTACCTAATCAAACAGTAGTACTAAGATATGCAGATGAGCACGATATTGAGGATTTACTACAGTTTATATTGAGAGTTTTACCAATATTGACGTTTAAAGACTGGCAAAACTAGGATATATTGTAAATAGTTATTCTGAAAGCGAAGAACCCTAAGAACTTGCTACAGGTTTCCTTAACGAAACTGGATTAAATGGACGCAAATGCTCAAGATTTTAAAAGGAGTACAAACGCAGGACGAGGCATTTAAGATGCGATCTTTTGCTACCGACAGTTTATTTTTAATAGCTTGTTGACCCTTTCCCTAATTAACTTTGAGTGATGACCCCGTTGAACGATTTTTTAGTTAATGCTTCGTTATCAATGAACAAAATCACGTTAAACGAGCTCTATATAAATAGTATCTTAAAATATGTAATAAAAATGACTCTAAAGCATATTTTTTAATTTAAGAACTTCTTAACTGATTATAATTTTAGAAAGTGAATGAAAAACTTCTTCAAAACTATGAAAGAAGAAATGTAGAAGTTTAAATCATATTTTAAGGTTAGTATATAATGAATTATACAATAAAGGAAAGGGCTCAAATATCTATACATGTATTTATATAAAGTAATCTACTATTTATTAGAACACAATTAAAAATAAGTGTACACTTTAAAAAAACAATGTACTTCCATGAAAATTACGATAAAACATATAAATAACACTGATTTGACCTAGCAAAATTATCATATACATTCATTACAACTGTACAATAAAATATAAAATATTATATTTTCTGTAAAATATGTGTGTATATATTTTTTATATGAATATTTTATTTAAATTTGGGTATATTATGTTGTATAATACAAGTGTTTTTTATATTGGTTTTTTTTGTACAGGTTAGATAGAATACAGCAGACTACATTGTTCTTTAACCTTCAAGCACCCACGATACATTATGGGAAAATTATTAAGTATATGTCCTAGTATTTTAAATTCACAAAGAGTATCTCATTCAAAGTATAAGATTCTACGGCATATTTATAGCATGTTAAAATTATTAAGAAGTAATTCAATTATATAACACGAATTTTATGAAAAAAAAATCGTGTAAAGTAGAATTTATGAATACGGCATATATTTCAAACACGAAAAGAATTTTTATTAATCATGCCCCACCCTTCACACGAATACATAATACATTTCTACGATCCGAAAATTGGTAAATGCTTATTGTGCCCGACAATAGAAAAATAATTTATATCGCTTATTAAATTTGCGATATAAAAAACGGCGCAATATGATTTTTTTCGCACACATATATTTTTTTTAAATTCGGCACAAGTTATTTTTGGCGCTCATTCGTCTCTTCGGCCAGATGTTTTAAATTTCTAAAAGGGCCAGACATTAAATATTGCCGGGTGGGTCGTTAAATTCTTGACCCATGCGCCCGGGATTGCCCAGTGCGTATAGCTCGGTTCACCCGCATAACAACCCTAATTTAACCCCATCCCCTTCGTGTGATTCATTATAAAACGTTGAGACCATTAAGCACTTCATTATGCGTAATTTAATAAGTAATATGGCATATTTTTAACTCTTTTATAATGCCGTGTTTACAATAGAACAACACAGAGAGCGCGTGACAACCACCAGTTGCCTTAAATACGTAAATTTACAAATTTTAATTTTCCCAAAAGTTATCTCAAGAGGAAAATGTAATATAATAATAGGTACATACTTCCAATTTTACAGTACGAACTAAATTTAATATCCCTATAAAATTTTATGATGCATTACGGTATTATGAGTCTTACTTAACGACTTATATTTCAGTGTATTAACATTATTTTTTTTTAAAGTTATATATTTTCTCTGATAATATTAATCCATTAGTGTCGATCACAATGCGCAAGATTTCCCCAATGTTTTAACGTCCCTCGACTGACATTTTCTGCCCACGTCCTGCGTATGAATATATACTGCGGATTAGCACAGGGATTAACCACCCTCAAAATGCTGCGAACCAAATTTGAATGTCCTAGAAATTGCGAAAATGGATTATGACAAGGGAAAAAGAAAATGGTGCGAACTAACGGCGAAATTAGGTGATAGGAAAATTTGATAAACGACAGCGTCAAATTTGATGTGTTTATGTCGTTGTCGAAGGGCTGGAATTGACTTTGGTTATTGGAAATTGACGATTCGATCATTTGGGGGTAGACGCAAATTGAAGTTAACTGAGAGAGGATCGCCCTCTCACCCCCTGGTCCCCGCACGCCGTTCCACTGACACCACTCGGTATATTTGCAGGGATCTAAAATTGGCAATAATGTCGTTTAGTAATTATGATCAGATTATTCAATTTTTAAATTATAAATCGATTAATTTCCGATTCAAAATGTATTTACCATTTTTAAAAAACGATTTAAATGAAAGGAGACCGAATTCATTATATAATTATTTTATCGAACCTTCTTTGTCTATATAATATATATATATCAATACGTAGCATGCCTGTCATAGATTCATTAGATGAAAATTTCAACATGAAATATCGTTTATAAAACTTCGTGAATACTATAAACGTATATGAAGAAAAAAATGAAAATCACGTACACAAAAAAACATTGAAAAAGCTATTAGCGTCGACCAAAAAGTGCACTCTGAAGGACATTTCATCGCAATGGTTTGGCGATGTTATATCGGCTGCAAATTAATTAAAACAATGGATATAAATATCTAAAGGCTGTATTCATTATATTCATTCTATATTTTGATTCTTTATTAATATTCGGTAAAAATAAAATCAAGGTAATAAAAGGTATTGTAGGCCACAATTAATCGCGTTATTTAACTCTTAATAAAAGCGGAACTTATTGAAAGAATCTTCTCTGTGAAGCAAAATACAGTAGGACATCAATGTATATTTTCTATCCGTTCCTGATTCTTTGACTTATAATAAACAGGACGTGTGCTAAATGATTATACTATTATATATAAATAATTACTTTTTATTTTAATTCTTCCGTCTACGTCTACTGGAATCTTGCCATGAATATTGAGATAGAGAATGAGACCGATTCGACCAATATTTTCAGAGCTTGACTTAAGTCATACCTGAAAAGGAATTGTTTATTCTCTAACTACGTGTATGCACAAATAGGACGAACCCGTTCTAAATTATTCCTGAAAATTCTTCAGACAGGTCATTTTTTTCCGAGTTCCTGGGCCTCCCTTAATCTTGCTCTGAAACTTGAGATACAGATTGATTCTTTGATAAGTTGATGCTCACTACTTTTCGCCACGCCTTATAAATCGTGGAATTTTTGTCAGGAAAAATATGTTTATTTACATAGAATAGTGCTTTCGTATATGGCCTTGCGTTCCAAATGAAATAAATGGAAAATTTGACAAGCTTTATTTTTTTATCGTTTTTTTTCACTATTTCGGTCTGGTTATTACATCAGTTTTGACGTTTACTATAAATATGTTCAAAAAGCTTTGCTACTCCCTTTCCTTAAAGTGTATTAGAAATGTGACGTTGTCTGATCATTTCAAATAAAACTATTACGGAATATTAAGGCTTTGCTAGGGTGGCACTGTTTTACAAGTTTTTAACAACTTGAAATTTTGCAAAGATTTTTTTAATTAATAAAATTGGGGCTTTTTTGATCTCTTTCTCTACTGAGCCTAAAGAGAGTGTATTCATTTAATATTTTTTGCTGCTATTCAAATTGGCGAGTACCACACCCCCTCCAAAAGAGGTTGTGAGGTGATAAATATATATTCTGAATCCCTGTGTTATTCGTAGAATAGTTATAAAGGGTGACCAAGAGAGTGGCCAAGAGAGTGGCCGCCTAATATTGGATAGTTTAAGATTCTTGACACATCGCTATTCAGTGGCGAGATGTCCCCCTGTCTTTGATCGTTTTGAAGCCGATCAAAATACATAAAGTAATTAACACGATACAAGTAAATAGCGATATAAATTGAGGCATGGATAAAAGCGCTTATAGTGGGTAATTATTTGCATCGACTGGTCGCTGGTTTGTCCGCGGCTATGATGGATATAGTGCCGCCGGATAGAGGAGGGTAGGCGAGCGAAGGGATAAGTTTATATCAACCGCGCCCGCGAGCTCGATGCACAACACACTTTTCATTCGCGATCGCGTATAAAGTTACAATGAAGTAAATGTTTTTTTTCTGATGATATATACTTATTCAAACGCAAACATTTAAATATCTCACAATGTAAATAAATAGAATTATACCACTTACATCTGACCATATAACGTCCGCATACAATATGTTGAGATATTTAATCCTAATGTTGAGTTCCTATTGCAATAATTAGCGGCATGCCACGTCAGATGGAGGATGTACCTGGAGCAAGAAATACAACGGGACACGTGTAAGATACATATCTTGTCGACTATCAGAATATTGCGCTCGGTTTACAAATGGCTCGTGTACATTAGCGAAAGGTGAGAGCATTTATCTCGGTCAACACTGCAAGGCGGTGACCCCTCCCTCGGCCCGGGCTCAGAGTGTAGCGATGATTTACACGGGTGGAGTCGGGTGACGGCAGAGCAAACAATCGACGAGTGTCCACACTCCGCTTTGCCGGGGGATATCGCTTGACAAACATTTCAGGGACTGTCTACACTCCTCTCCGCCTTGCATATACCTCTGGACACCGTTTTAGAAAAGGTCATAGAAACACTCATCCGAAATAGTAATACACTTCATGATTTATAATTTGCTTGTGCATACTGACGATCGTTACTCGCCGAATTGATGCAAAATATGTGCGTTGTTTCGCTTGTAAGCAATTAAATAGTGTGTTTGCCATGTCGGCGTTCGGCAACCTGTGTTCCGACTTGTAGCGAGCGGCAGACGGAAGGACGGGGATGGGATGAGGGTAGGCGACACAGCCGCACGCTTCCGTCAACATCCCCCAACTTCTCTGGCTCCTTGCTAATCCACGCGTCCTGTGTTCCATTATATTTGCGTGTCGTATTGACTGCTTGTCAACCGATTGATACGAGCTGTAACGCTAATGAACAGCGCCAATTTACATACTTGTGCTATGTAAATTCATAGATAATTGGAAACGCCTTGACGCGATAAATCGTGTATGACGTCACTGTGACGCGTCACATCGCATCGTTTCACGATTCAATGAATAAATTCACACATTAGCTCTCATCTTGCCGTAAGGATCGTTGTAATTATTAAACTATAGAGTTTTTATTTACAAAACTTCCTTATAAAATTCCCGTATAATGCAATATCCTCTTAAAAATTCATCCATTAACAAATAAGACTTTGATTGATATAAAATATTAGTTTAAATGGCATTAATTATAAATTATTAATTATTAAGGACCTGCTCCAAGGTTATCGTGCGTTTCCTCGCCATGATTGACCTTCGCCGACGACGTCGGCGCCACTGGCGTCGACTCTGTTAATCACCCGAGTATTGGCTTGTAGGTAACATACATATTATTTCGATAATGTTAGTTAACCGCGACTGAGCTAAATTAGTAATCGAATAGGTGTCAGCGAAAACTATGAATTTAGGGAATTCTTTATATCACTTGCCAGGGGGTATGTAAGAGGAAGAGACTCATAACTCCGCATGTTTTATGAAAATAAATATGTATGTAGGTAGATTAGCGCGTTTGGATTAATTCATTTTCGTTCAATAAATAATTAAAAAAAAAACAAGTAATATAAATTTTAATCTTACTGAAATATTAATAAAAATCCTAAATCTTTATATGGGTGAATGGTGTGGCGCTTTGAAACCTTTCTGTTATTTCATCCATCCAATCAAATGAAATAAATATTCCCAAAAAGGTATATTTTATTATTAAAACAGATAAATATAATATCAAAATGTATAATAATACTAAATGCTTAGCTCTATCCTAACAGAGTTTATAATATTTATAACAAACAAACAATCTGTTATGATAATATAAGTTAACCGCAACTGAGCTAAATAAGTAATTGGATAGGTTAATATTCTAGCAATACCTTAAATTCTAGGAATTCTTTGACACTGGCTAGAGGTTAATTGTGGCCTACACATACAACCTATCAGCATTACCTTTAACATAACACGATCAATAAGAACAAATATTTTAAACGATGTATTCATCGTTAAACGAAATCAAAAAAACAAAATATTTATATATGTATTTTAAATGTCCTAGTATTTATTGATAGAAAATGAAATATTGGGTACTGAATAAAAATAATAAAAGGTACTAAGAACAGTGCAATCCGTTTTTTACGTTTTTAAAGGACTAAGTGTGTAGTGTGCAGACATATATTAGGAAGGGTTAGAAGGTCCTGATTTCTGTGAGACAATACATAATAATGCTGGAGAAGAATTAGCTGGACAAGATGGTTTATCGTAAGAATTAGATAAAGGTGGACCTGGTTATCAAATCATGAGTAATAGTGAAATAGCATTTAAAGGTATAGAAAATGAGGATAAAAATACAGAAAGAGAGAAAGATATAACACAGTTATAAATGATCAGATCACATCTAACCACAATTTAATAACATTTTTTGACTATTAGTCAGATTACGAAATTCAACTATCAATATATTACTCGAACTTTTGTAACTTTAGAGAGTTGATTATAAAAAAAATAGGACATATCAAAGGTGCAAATAAAATTGATTCTTTTATCCAAGCAAGATTATTAAAATCAATTGCGTTGACATTGGAGATTATTGTCACTTCACAAAGGGGATGTCTAAATAAATCATCTGAAGACGAATAAACAAGATATTATTAGCGTTCTAACTAAAAAAAAAGTTCATGAATAAGATTATTATGCATTTTTGCCTTTATTTAAATCATTTTACCTAAATAAATAACCATCTATATATTAAATATGTAAAATATAGAATCTATACTATATTAACATATGTAATTAAAGATTTTGGACACAAAAATTGTATTAATGAAATTATTTCGTTTGAAACGCGTTAATTATTTCAGTTGAACAAGTTGCGTTACATTTCAACCGGAAAACAAATATGATTATAAGGCAGCGTCGTGTTTTGGTTAATTTAATTAATTTCAGCCTGTAAAACTGCGCGGAAAAACCAGGCTAATTTACATGAGGAGAGCGGGGGGAGGGTGTGGAACCAACCCCGCGCACACCGGCGGGCATAATGTACCCGAGCCGCATTCACAACTTGCCGACAATTACACACATCGTATAATATTTCATTCTAGCACTAAATCACTCTGTACATCAACAACAGGTTAAACAAGGTGTAAAGGGGCTGAAGCGACACGTGAAAACTTGTACTTTGTATTCGCCTGAAATAATACGCTCCGCGTGGCAAAAATAATTCGCATTTTAATTTAATCTTGCGATATCGTTATTTTACATAATTCGCCGGTTAATTCCGGGAATCAGACTCTGACGAATATATATTTAATCTTCAGGAGACATAATAATAATTTGTAAGCCCTAGGTATATAATAAACACACTTTATATGAATTCTACACTCTCTGGTACAAGTAAAAAGTTGCTAAAATAACGACATTCGCCTTAAGAAAATATAAGTTATGCTTCTAATAAACGTATAATAATAATAATTGTTAAATTTAACTTAATAATAATCAATTTTATTGCTCATTAATAAATCAATCTGATGTGGATAAATTTATTTATACTGATCAAACTTGAAACTACGTTAAACGTTTAATACAATATGAAAATATTCGTATTTTTTAATTAATTAAAATCACATATCAAACCCTTGCAGAAATGTACCTTTTATTATAATAGTAGTTATAAGAATTTGCTATTTTAAATAGTTATAAAACCTTGCAGCTTTATGTATTATTTGATTATATACTCAGGTTTCAATTCCATTAAAATATTCAGCCATAAATTATTTCGAAAAAATGGTTGTGCACTTGCTGCATTTGTCCAAAATCTTTTTAAGTTCAGATTTTTTTTGTATAGCTACAACTATTAAATATCTAAACAATAATAAAATATGCGTACCCCAGTAATATCCAAAACCCCTGTAGGTAATGAGTTAATACGATTATTTTTAAGTACTAATAATTAAATTTATATCTGAATAAAATTCATTTCTTTTGGAAAAATAGTGTGAAATAAATATATGAAATAAACTTTAAATTAATTTGTATTAGAGAGAAGAAAATTTGATTGTGAAATAAATTTCTTGTTAATAGCCTTGGAATTAATCAGACTTTCATCTAAATTATTATCTCACGTCTTATTACATATTTCATGAGATGACTAGGCTTTAATTTAAAATTTTTGATGAATATTTTTCGTACAAATTTTAATGTAAATTACAACCGTATATTAATATTTATATTTAATATTAATAATCACAGATATTACAACAATAATCCTATAGTTAAATAAAATATTTTTTAACTTCTTTTGCATCATTCTGTATGCTCGTGCCCATTGACAGTTTAACACAACTGCACCTGTGAAATAAAAGCTACACGGCAATGTGTGCGATTACTGCGCGGAAATTCAGCAATGGATAAACTAAATGCCTTTATGAATATTTACATTGCCATATAAATTCATTTGCTGCCCTTTTATTACGATTTACAAACGCGAATTTTTTTTTGCGCATTTGCTTCCGCCCAAACGAGCCGCAGGATGTATATTTCGCTTAACTGAACCCTTTAAAAATATTGAAACGGCGTTATTTTTTTAATGTTCGCACATTCGTATTAACATTAAAATATAGATGTTAATAATATGTGATGCATTGCAATTTTCATCGTAATATAAATATTGCGATATCATTCCGCTATTCGATTGCTATGAAACAAATATTTTCTTTTTAATAAATTATCTGTATAAAAATTGCTCTATTGGTATATGTGGCACTTACACGCAAAACAGCTGCTGTGGATATCTCTGGCTAAAAGCATGCATTCCTCTTGTTTTTCGACTGGGCACTGGCAGCTCCGCTAGGTATTTGGCAGAGGGTTGGGTTATCATTTAATGAGTTTGTGTCAGGTTGCTAATGGCAGTTGCAAATAGCGTCGGGAACAGGAGGAGGGGGATCAAGCTTTCCAGTAGTTCCCCTGTGACTATTCCGCGCGACTCTCAGCTTGTAATTACTGGAGGTGACCCTGCCAGTCTATCTTGCGATATGATTAAGACATGGAAATTTAAGGTGGGAAAGGCTTTCATAGTTTCAAGAGATAATCTGATGCATTCGTGATTAAGTTTAATTGATATAGTTTATCCATACTTATTTGATTCTTGCTCGGTGTTAAAAAATTAGAACATGGATTTTTTTTATCAAAACTCCAATGTCCATTAATGAATATATAGTAATTTTTGAAAAAAAAGTAAAAATTAAGGGAGTGAGCTGGGGGTTTTTAAAAGCATAATTTACATTCAAAAAGATATATCATTTGACAAAAGGGTATAGTCAACTTCATACGAGTTATACTTCGATAATGATCGTATTAATTCAAATTTACCATTGTTATAGATTTGTAATATTTGTTAGTAGTATATAACTTTTACCCCATTCAGTGATAATGGCAAAAAATGGATAAAAATATTAGGGCAAAAATCAGTTAAGCAGTGAAACTGAATCTATTTAAAAAAAATTAGAATACCTTATGATTTTATTTAATATAATTTGTAGATAACTATTCGTTATCTAAGACAGAAGATCGTTTATTAATTATATTATGTAATGTTTTAATAACAAAATATTAGGGAATTTTAATAATAAATTGGACTACAGTTTTTCTACGTATTTAAAGTCTTGATACTTTGAAACTATCATATTCTAAACCTAAATTAATCTTTTAGAATAAAAAAAAATAAATTACAAACCTAGCTTATAAAGAAAAAATAATCATAAAAAGGAGGTACATGAAATGAAATGCAAATTTATTTTTGCTTGTTTACAGACTGGGGAGAGTTGTTGGTATATCTTGAGGGTGGTGAAAAGATGTTATTGTTTGGAAGGGGATTTTCCTTCCATAAAAACTACGGATAGCCTTGATTCGGAGATTTTTATTCTTTTTTTGTTAACTCTCAGTTAGTAAGCGGGCTTTCTCACATAGAAAATTTGAAGATTTTTTTGTGATAGAAATTGTGATTAAATTTTCTTTCGAAATACCATTGTAGTTTACCATTTGATGCATTATCTCCGCATGAATATAAAAATATTTTTGTCGGAAGTTGGTCCATATATCCTCTATCGAATAAATAATTATTAACAAATAATATAAATTTCAAACCAACTAAAATAATAATAACATTACACTAAGTTATCGGTATAATAATATAAGTGAACCGCGATTTTGCTGTGATAGTACCTCGATTCGTTAAATCTATAGATTTTGGGAATTCCCAGAAGCACCCTCTGGGTGCTGAGTATTTATGAAATCGATCCGTCTCTTAATATTGTTACTGGGGATAAGAAGTGTGACTTCTTCGCCAATCCGAGGAGAATAAAACCATGACTTTCATTGAATCAGGTACATATGCCTACCCCTGGGACATCATTGACCGTGAAAGGTATTCCTTTTGTGTTTGGTGGGATGTTTTGGAAATAACTCTACGATTTACAAAGACTTGGCTAGACTGTTATAGCAGAGGTGTATTGTGCAGAACTAGTAAAATTAAATAAGGTACTGTTTTAAGAATAGTATGTTTCATTAAAAACAATCATAGATCTCTAGCTTAATATTTTTTTACAAAAAAAGAGTGCTTTATTTTGAAATTCTGCAACATCCACGGTATTCAGCACCTAAATACTATTACCTTTTTAAGGTTATAAAACATATTCGTCATGATAAAAAATACAGATGTTGAACCAATCAAAAATAAGTTTGATTCGTATTGTAATAAAAATACAGCCTTTCAATTCTGTGGAGGAAATATTAAACAAATAAAAATCAAACAATTTCTGTTTAAATACACTTTTTGGCTCAATAAATAAGCATCGTATCTTTCCACTTTACCTAAAATATATTTAATTTATTTTTAAAGTTTCCGCATTGAATGGAAGTTATCATGGAGAGAAGCCTTTGAATTTTCATTTTAATTCGATAGTGAGAAAGAAAGATGGAGAAGAAATGTAATACAGTATTTTCCTGCCAGTCTCAAAGGCTCGTGCAATAAATCAATTTCGAACCGGATACGGAAACACACTATTGCGCCGGCAAATAGGGCTTCCCCACCCACAGCCCTCGCCGTTTGACTGGGCTCGTTTGCAGCCAGCAAAGTGTCGGCTCTCTCGCGGAAAGTAAAGTTGTATCGTTTGCTGGCCAAAAGTAAATCAATTATCATACATTATTGTCGCAATCAAAAGCTCGTTTGCTGTATGGCAGCGCCGAGACGAGGCAGGGGGCCAGTCCTGTGTTGTAGCCAGCCTGTTGTAATGGACAAAGTTTAGGGTCGCGACGAATACACATGAAATTAACAACTAATTAATGTTACACGCTGACAATAAATCTCAAGTAATTTAACTTGCCCGCTTTATATTTATAAATCAAAAAAGTGTCCAACAAGCTCGAAGCACGCACCGTCCGCCGAATTAAACTTTAATTAATACGTCCGCGACAGCCTCCGATTTCGTTTATGTGCTCAGCAATGATTTAGCCGTATTGACTGCGACTTTTATTATGTTGTGGCAAAAGCTTCTATTCATAAGCGTCAGGTTGCTGAAGCTGTTTTGGTCCCCCTTTCTGACCCTTATCAATACTACAAAACATACGATTGCCGTCAAACCTTGCCCCATATTTCAGTGGGAGCTTGTTCTGCGGCAAGCCTTATATGTAACAGCAAATTGATATTACATTTTCACTTTATCCGATAATAATACAAACCGATTAATCTCGTTGGCTCAGTCTGCGTGACAAATTTTTGAATTACATCTGCTATTTATCGAATAAAATACGTTCGATGAAATTACGTCGACACAATTTGCGTCGCTATTTATCTATTCGCATATCCCTCGGATGGGGTTCGATAATATTTTTGTTGTTATCCCGTTTCGTTTATTCTAATAACAGATAGAAATATCTGTATGGATTTGGGAAATTCAATATACTCTCCATGTGTGTGAGTTCAATCAGATGAAAGGCTTTTGTTTGACAGTCATATCCATTTATCGATATCGCTATCTTGTCAATGTTGCTAAGCAAATCAACTTATATATATTTTTTTCTCCGTCTTTTGAAAGAAATTTTGATACACACGTTTATGCGATAGGATTCAGTACACATTGCCGAATGTGGATAAAAGACAAATATAAGATTGGAATGGCATTCGTTGGATACACCGGTTACATTGGTAGTGTTTGCTTTGTAGAGAAAACAAAGGAAACGACATCTAATCAAGACATTAAAATTTCATTCACATTTAAAATTGTATTCAGACATTGATTCAACAATCGTAGCATTATTGCATTAGGATATTATACAAGGCGAAAATTATTAAATAATCGAGATATTTATGACATGGTAAAATCTAAGCTACTGAAGTTTGTTGGGATTTCACAGGTAGCTTTGGGCAAACTTTATATTTACGTGTTACGTAATTACGGTTCGTAACAAAACCACAGCCTTTCTAAAGTCTCCTAATTTCTACACATATAGCATGCCATATTTAAATACACATGTAAAATTTTGCAAAAAAATTAAAATATTATATTATATTCACCCTGATTTTGTCAGGAAATCTTATGAAAAATTCGTATATTTTGAAAAAAATATTTATTTATTTGTAATAAATGTGATAGAATCGTAATTTTTATCTATCTCTTTAGTTGTGGTCAAAAATTTTATATTTGGCTGGCTGACCTTGTACGCCAAATTTAACAGCTTTTATTTGTAAATACACACTGTAACATAGGATTCTCTGGATTCGGATTGATGGAAAAATAAACGCAAAGAGAAACAAATTCACACAATATCAGCATCTTTATTGGTGACCAAATATAGCAGCCCAAAAGATGGAGGCGATTAACTTATTAGTTCACTACAAGTTTCTAAGAGTACGGAAAGTCAAAATCTTGATATTATTGCTTTTTGTCCAAGAAGGTTATCGCCTTCTAACACAACTACTTTTTGAAATAATTTATAACCTCTGGAGTATATATTAGGTTGAATCATAAATAACTTCCGATTCAGATAGACAGTTTCTATTGCTTGGATTTACTCGCATTGAGTCACCTGACAAGTGTATTATAGTTTTCACTAGATAGATAAGTGGCCTGTCAGTTATTTGACAACTATTTAGTGTGGTGGACGTTACAGTGGTGTTATTTCGAACCCTTAAAAAAGAGAATCAAAAAGTGCCTATTCGTCGTGTGATGCTTTGGGAGTTCAAACAAGGCACTAGTGCTAGAGCGATGGCCCAAAATACATGCAGTATATACGGTGAAAGCCTGTTAGCCGATCGGGCAGTTAGAAATTGGTTTGTGAAATGTCGTTCCGGAGATGAGTCTTTAAAAGGTAAACCAAGGGCAGGTCGCCCTTCCGACTTTGATGGCGATATTTAAACAAAATCCACGTCAAACGACAAGGGAGTTGGCAAAGACCCTTAATAGTCACATTCTACAGTTTATCGCCACCTGGAAGATTTGGGGAAGTCAATAATTTAGGCATATGGCAAGTTAGGTATTATCTCAGTGACCGAAATACGGCAGACCGAATGTCAATTGCCACAAGTCTCCTCTCAGACAATGGTTGGATAAGGATCTACCGGACCCTAAAGCGAATATTTATGGCAAGAAAGCTTTATTATTTGTATGGTGGGATCGTCGAGAAATAATCCACCACGAGCTGATAAAGCACAGCGAAATGATTACTACGCTTAGCAGCTGCAAAGAGTTCATGAAAAACTACCGAAAAAGCGTACTACACGTGTCAATCGGAAAGTGCGTTATCCTGTTACACGATAACGGCAGACCACACACGGAAAAATTGATTCAAGAGTCTGATTTGACACATCCTCCATACTCCCCAGATCTTGCTCCTATGGACTACCACCTTTTCTGGTCCTTACGTCCTGATGAGCAAATTTAATCACGACCTCGATACTTTCTTTCAGTCCAAACACACCAAATTTTATGAGGATATATAGATATGAATTTATAATCGTTTATTAAAATATACTGTTTATTATATTATTTATTAAGATAATTTTTTCTTCTAAAATATTTATATGTGCAATATTTTATTTGGCCAACCCAAAGGATTTCAATTAGACTGTTTCAAAGCAATCTGCTTTTTCTTAATGTGCCTTGCCCGTCGTTTTCAGACACAGACTGTCTAATTACGAATGTTGGGGACCCACGACAGCTTCTTTCTTTTGAACCAACATTTACCATTTCAATTTCCCTTTATAATGGTTTACAAAGGGCGATACTTTTGACTACCAAAGATGTGTCCAAAGTACTTATTAAAACTACAGTTTTTGAGAACTTACTTGACACGTGCTGTCTTTTGAATTTTCAACAATCTGTATATTTTAAATAATTGTCATTAATTAAGTGTCATTTATCCCGCAGAGTTCAGAGATGGATTTTAAAGAAAAACTTCAGGCTGGACTATGTTTCTTTAATTTAATAAAAGTATTTCTCGTCATATAAATCCTGGTATTGATCTCCAAAATAATGTAGAAACCGAGATATTTTATTCGGAGCTCTTCATGCTATTTATGATATAATTTTTTTACATCGTTGTCATATTTTATATTTACTGGATATTTAAATTTAAACTAATTGCGAGAGATGTATAAAAAAAATAAGAATAACCAAATCCCGGAATAAAATAAAGAGGAGGATATCAACAATAGGCGTCAGTGGCATCAGAGTAAAAAATTGATACTGTCATTATCATCCGCATAAATTTCCCAAGAGTTCACGCGCTTCGCTAAATAATCTTGCACACACCCAATCATAAATATTCAAATGGTGATATACAGTGTGGCTGGGGGGATTTATGGCGACCCAGAGTATTTATTCAAGACGTCGGTTTGGGGGGCGAGGGACGAGGGGCAAGGAGTCGTCGACTTGGCCAGGGCTACGCATGCGGATAAACAACCAAAACCAATTAACTCCGAGAATACAGCCGAGGCTTGTTGACAATGTGCGAAGGGTAAGACAATCGCAAGGATCTGTCCAAATACTTATTTACCAGGTGCCGGCTAACAAGGATATGACGAGGAGCCGTTGTTTGCACGGGGAGGGCTACCCCTCCCCCGAAACACTGAAAGACGTCGCCATGTTAACACGATAGACGTTGTTTAGCCATTCAGATGTGAGAATTGTCCATTTGTGATATATAATAATATTAAAGCGTCGGTCTACTGTCCGTGTTAAATTTTCAATGCTCCAGTGACAATTTTCAATTTGAATATTTAAATTTTTAATTTATCGAATCTCGGCGTCGATCCGCCCGCCCCATTTACACTTTGCGACTTGATGGAAAAGACGGGCCAAGTGTTGTTTGCAAATTGGAAATCCCGGACGTAAAATTCGCATGATGCAATTACTGCAAGTGATTTACACGGCGATTAGGCCGAGCGTCGGCCCCGTTCATTTATTATTCATAGCTTTCATTTTCCGTTCAATTAGCGAGAAGATGAGCGTTTGCTAATCCTACGAGACACCGCTCGGCGTGACTCGGGAAGACTCGACAGAGCGAGCGATCGCTAATTAAAAATTAACTTTAAAATTTCGAAACTTTATGATAATAAAATTCACATACACGCGTAAAAAAAATCGCGCAAAAAAACATTCGAAGCTCATTTTAAAATATAGGAATGCGTTCCAAAAATGCCATGATATTCAATGAATATAATTTATTATTCTTATAAAAATAATTGTTATACATAAGGGTGGCTCGTCCACATACACTGCGGAGCTGCAGCACCCCCAAGCGAATTAAGAAAAAAAATATTTTTAAGCGCCGTATCGCACTGCGACTCAGTGAAGTCATATTGACTCACATCTTATTTAAGCCACGTGCCGCTTGTTACTTATTTTAATATTGTTAATAATATTTAGTATTGTTAAATAAAATATGAGCGAGATAAACATTTTTAATTCTTAATATTCTGCAGCACCCCCAAAATATTATAAATGCAAAAGTTGTTATTTTGCTGCTATCGTTTAAATCAAAAGTTGATTTTGTTTCACCATCATTAACAGTGGAAATGTTACAAATTTCTGATTCCATAGAAAAATTCGCCTTAATTTCAGTTTTTAGAAAATCACTAAATAAAATTTCCCTTTTATTTTTATTCATTTCTTTATGAATTTCTTTAAATATTGTAAGCTCGTTTTATTTTTCGTTGAATTTTTAAATCTTGTTCTATATTGGTATCGATATTTAGCACGTTTTTATATTGTGCAAAATATTAATAAAATCCTCACTCGATCTTTTGCTGGCTATAGTGAATAGCAGTTTTTGGAGATTTAATAATTCTTGTTGAATATCTTATTTCTTCGGAATAAATACCTAGTCAGGTGTATATATGAAATTTTTTTTTTGTATTTCTCTAAATTTTTGTAAAAATTATATTGCTCCTAGTTTTTTTACGCGGTTTATTAGAATAAAAAAATAGAGGGGTAGGTGTATATTAATATATTTTTTAATACACATCATTGTTCACCCATTTTTTAGAAAATATTCTGTAAGAATATAGCGAAGAAACAAAAAATAAGCAAAGCATTAAAATTTAGATTCTCTTGTTATTCTTAAGATTTTTTTTTTTTTAAGAATATAACTTTATAACGTTCTAAATAAATCTATGATTAAACTATTTTCTTGCGATTATATATCTATATATCTTGCGGTCTTGATATTAAAATAAAAATGTTTATTTACCATTGAAAAATGTGGTGAAGTTTAGTGAGCCGTGAGCTTTTAAATGCATAATGTGTGAATAAAAATTTAAATGTATATTACATATTTAAATACTTTTTACGGTCACTGTGTCCAATCAGTTTTATGCAGGGCTGTGGAGTCGGAGTCGGAGTCGGAGTCGGAGTCGGAGTCGCGGAGTCCGGAGTCGCGGTGTTTGGCTGGATTTGGAGTCGGAGTCGGAGTCGAAAACGAGCAACTCCTCTTTTCGTTAAAATTTAAAATACATTTTTTTTTATAATAATTATTATAATGAATGTATTGTGCACGAATATTAAACTTGCAGGCGTGAATTGCAGGCAGCATGGGAATTTAATATAACCAATGCTATTTTAAGAATAAACACAAATAATTTAAGTTTGATCTTGTTTTATTTTTATGACTATAACATGAAAGAATTGATTTTATGCAGAGGTAGGAAAACAACCTGATAAAATTGAACTTTTGAGTCGGAGTCGGAGTCGGAGTCGGAGTCTGAGTCGGAGTCGGAGTCGGAGTCGTGTTGTTGGTAAACATCGGATTTGGAGTCGTGTTTTTTTTTAACGACTCCACAGCCCTGGTTTTATGTTACCAATAATTTAACAACTATCACCATCATAATTCGTTTCATACAAAATATTTCTTAATTTTATTTTAATTGTAATTTTGTAAGCCTACATAAAGTTATTATATAATAAAAATATGGCGTTTAAATGACTAATTATATTTCAATAAATAATACAAATATTTATTTTATTAATTATTGAGTTAATAACTTTACATTCGTTAAAACAAAAATTAATTAAAATCAAATTACTCATCAGCTTCCGGTTACGTGTACCATACGATACGGGATGCAATTAAAACTATCGA
Organism: Philopotamus ludificatus; assembly: GCA_022495035.1. NCBI lineage: Eukaryota > Metazoa > Arthropoda > Insecta > Trichoptera > Philopotamidae > Philopotamus > Philopotamus ludificatus. The sequence continues at coordinate 84,840 of JAGXCT010037243.1, read as the reverse complement.
ACAAATATGTAATTTAAATATTGTTACAGCTATTTTTTTTATTATATATCCAGTATTGGATGCATCAACAAAAATGTATATTTTTTATTATCAATACATAATTGAATCGGTAATAAAATAGTATTTGTTTTTATTACACATATTGTGAAATACGTATGTTTTTTTTAATTTTATATTATTTTATCATTCAAATTATTTCATTTTCGGCGGTTCACGTCCAGTATTAAAATAAAATCCATCCCAAAGAGATGTAATTGAATTCTTTGTTTTATTTTTATGTCCGCATTAAACATCGGGTTTAAAAATACATTCGAAAAATGAAATCAATCGAGTGAGTCGGGTTTTTGTTCACATTTCACTTAGCAAGCGTAACATCCTCGGGGCACAAATTTTAATTACGTATCATAACAGGGAAATTCAAACGGGAAAATTCGTTTTTATTTATATAATCGTGTAAAACCGACAAAAAATGCTCCAACATAAATACGATCAAAATGTACAATATTTTTCAATCATAAAAATGTGAAATAGAAAATTGCAGACACGGCGGAATATATTTTAGCTCGTCTAAAAAGCACAATTTGAAAGAACTACAAGATTTTTTTTTATCATTCGCTACGTTTATCACATCTGGCAGTAAAACTGCTCTAGGGCGTGTCAAATTTAGAAAACACGTGTAGGTGGGAATGAGGATGGCCGGATGTAATTAGAGTGGCTGAGAGGGGCTGGACCTGCACCCTGTCAGCGGAGATTGGATGACGAAGGGTGTCCGTGCCCTCGGGCTGCCAAACCAGACACGCCTTCGCGGAAAACTCCTGGACAAACATCTACAAATCAATTTAAACTTGGCAATGATTACGCTGATACCGAAAATGAAACTGCCTAGCAAGCAAATGATACTTTTGTCTATTAAGGTCATTTAAAAAGAGAAATTGTCGAAAATCCTTTGACTGCTGTCTTTCGCAGCTTGTGAGTGATATTTCGTATAAATTGCATTTATATTATTTATATAATACGAGCTTAAAAATATGATACTGATAAAAATATTTTGTATTGTGCAGACATTGACCTGCCAATTTATATAACTTTTCAATAAAAAAAACTTTTTTTAACTAATTCGGAACTTTCAAAGTCGGACTAGGGGTGAGGGAATGAGATTGAAAGTAAATGAGAATTTTTCTTATATAAAGTTCAATCACGAATATTCGGCGAATGTTATAGATACATGTATTCTTTTTATTTAGTTTCATATAATTCTATTTAATTTAATTATTATAGAAAAATAATAAGAGAATATGATATTTCATTAAAAGATTCATAAATGCTCCATAAAACTGTATTTAAGAGTGGGTTAAGTTTTTATTGTTATCGTAAAGTCAATCCTGATTACTGTACTCAAATTTCCTTGCAATTAGTGAAATGTTTGTTTGAGTGTTTCGGTAGAAATATCTATATTCATGTCACAATTATATGAAAGTTTCAACGTTAATGAGCAAAATCATTAGTGTAGTGTTTCATTAGAAATGTCTACTTCAATTGTACTAAGTGAGAACTACATATCAATAAAAACATTTATAACAAAATCTAATCTAAATATCGGATTAAAATTAAATTATTATTATTAAATTTAAGACATATGTAAATTAGAAAAAAATAACATTAGTTTACATTTAATTAAAAATTACAGCACAATTTAAAAAATTGTGATTAAAAGATAAAAACACTTAAAAAACTTAAACACAGAACAAGGACAAAATTTAGCTGTATTGTATTAATGTCAAACATGTATTTATATTATATATCTCATGCGCTAATTAACTTTTTGGGTTTAAAAGTTATTTAGAAAAAATCAGTTTATTATTTTTGCTAATCATTATACCGACTTAATAGATGCTTTAGATATCTATAGGAGAAATATTTAACCCTATTGAGATAAATGACACTACATAAGTTCTTTACCCAAGAATAGTAGGAGAAATAATATTGCAACACTTACAAATATTTTTTTTGATAAATTTCTATTAATAATTAGCTATTTAAAAATGAATCGTTTTATAACTTACAATAAAATACAGTATCTATTGTCTGTGTGTGGATTATCCGGTTTGTGGATAATCCATGATTAAATTTAATAGAAAATTCAAAAGATTCAAAAAAGGGAAAATCTACATCAAAACTTATCGACGGACAATAAATATAATAAACTTTTGGTGAATAAAAAATCTCAAAAACAAGATAATTTAAAGAGAGAGATATAACAAATATTCCTGCTGATTATTAGCCAAAATAAAGCATGAATGAATAGAATACACTTTGACTATGATTTAAAAACTAAATAGGTTCTAGAAACAAGAGATTTTTTTAAAAGTAAGAGGTTGGTAGATAAATTGTTGCTATTATCACATAATTTTAAATCGCATCTAAATAAAAACATATTCAAAACTGACGACGACTTTATGCTTACAAAATTTTTACCACACTATACCACTTCTTTAATTAAACCCATAAATCAGTGAGTTATTTAAACTGATCCATCGCGGTTGCCTGAAAATAGCCTCGAAAACAATAATCAATAATAAATCACAAGCACACTCGGCGATGTTCTACCGCAGACTAAGGACACGCCGCCGATGCAGAATTCTCGCGATACGCGTCACTAATAGGTTTCACTCGCACTTAGCACATTGTAACGAATGCGATTGAGAAAAAACAACCCGCCCGTAACAACAGATGCGAATATTGTTTTTATGTTTTATATGCAATGGCGGACAAAGAAGATCAATGAATTTTTTTATACCTATTCTTCAAAATTAACAAAATCTTAAATCAAAAGTTTGTGATATGTAGGATTTATATTATAAGAGTTGTTAAAAAAAAACAAAAAAAACATGGGGTCCTAAATATACCTCATTGGCACGGTTAGGTTAATTAAGCAATATTATCATAAAGGCCTTTTTGAAACCCTTTGTAACGAAGATGACGATTTGATTAAATGCGATACAAGGAGTAACTGAACCTTCGTAATAAAGTCAGAAACAATCGTTCTATCATTCGTTACGGATTCGAATAAACCTGAAACAAATAAAATATCTAAAAATAAATATCTTTGATCTAATCGCAAATTCAATGCTTTAGAAATGTCGACAATAAAACATTTAGTAGTCATTCCCGGTATTCAACGTATAAGGGATGCTGATATTATTATCATTTTTTTAACCAAGTTAGAAACAAAATGTGAATTATCGATCGTATCAGTCACAACCGAGTATTAGCTACTTATCAGAGTATATTCATTAAATAGGGTTAAAATTTATTAATATAATAGATTGGTTTAGATAGATTCTTATATAAGCAAGCTAAAATATTAACTATGTTAAAATAAAAGTCTGTCTTAGCAATTGTATTACAAAACGGAATAAAGGTTAATAGTTTTTTTATAATGATAAACATAAGTTTAATGTATTTTATATATTATATTATAATGTAAAATAATTTATATACCTATACAAAAGGTTTATTTTTATTCGCAACTATTTTTATAATCACCGCTGATCATTCACTAGCTACTACAACTTGGAAACGGGAGAGACGAACAGCAAATTGCATCTTAAATTGCAATGCCATATCGTATTGCACTCCTCTCCCTCTCCCGATATATATATTTACTGGGGATTAACTTTTCTAACTATTCCATGGGTATATCTATATATCCTTCCGAAAAGTATTGATAAAAACGTTCGTTGGACTTATGATATAAATTGATTGCTTATATATAAATATTATTATAAATATATTTTGGATAAATTTGAATGGATGCGTAGTAGGTGCGCTACGACATTCTCTACGCTCACAATCGATGACAATGGCACTGATGCCGAATGCGACGAACACATCGAATTACAAAAGCAGAGGCCAGGTACGTCAACGAGCAGCAACCAATTATGCAGACCGCACTGTTTCGGCCAAAGCCCATAAATTAAGTGTAGGCCGGCCATTACGAGTCGGCTATTAACTGGCCGTTACCAGTGCAGAGGTCTCTACGCGCGCGATTAACTCGCACACGGCCCGCGGCCTGTTTGCCGTAAGGTCAATTTGGGGTCGGAATCTGCTCAACAGAGGGGGGTGGGCCACGTTCTACCTCCCCAGTCGATGCAAATTATCTTATCTGTGCGCGAGCGTGCACATATCGCTGATGCGCTAACTGCTGCGTGCAATTCAAGCCCGACGCAATGCAATATTCATAAGGCCGATGATTCGTACAGCATATATTTAGCTATATCAGATGTTATAAATTGTCGATTACATAATTTATTAGTGTTTGTATGGATTGGAGCGGTCATACGTGCCGTTTTGAATGATATTAGAGCGATACATAGCTTTCCAAATGTCCATTAATATTTTTATCTATCAAATTTAATGGAGTGATAAATTATACGTTGCCATTACCGTGAATTGAAATAATTTATATTCCGCAAACGCTCAGTATCGAATAGATCAAAAGGCCAATTCACGGGTAATACCCTGTTATTGGTTGTTAATCGACGTGGCGCAGTAAGTGAGGCTTATAAACCTACCTGCTACACACATGCCGAAATTCAATCGTCTATTCGGGCAATCGACTACAAATTTGATGCCTTTGTCGACGACGGTGCGGGAGAGGCCTTCTAGATTACAAGATACAGGATTATCGGTTTTTCGATATTTTTCATCATAAAGCCCCGAAATTCTTTAAGGATTTGCTCTCGCGATAGCGCACAGGTCGCCTACGGCCAATAAACTCAATTTCGGCACGAGCTATTGATTCTCCCTCCGCGTGGAAAAGTTTGCGAGTTTTCCGCTCGTAGATTTTCCGAGGGCTAAACATTTTTTACCTAATTTCGATACATACATTTTATTTAAGTGTGTACAAGTCAAATCTGGGTAAAATATGAAAATATTTAACTACTATATTTATGATTTATGAAGAAACAATGAAAATATTTATTTAATAACAACTAAAATCAAATATTATCCAAAAAAATATGAAAACTTTATTACGATAATACTTTAATTCAGGCAACGCAAATTGATTAAACAGGGTTAGAGTTTCAAGTAACCTAGCCTAAATTTATGCATATATGTAATATATTTAGTGAATATCTTATATCTTGAGTACTATATATCTTTTTTATTTAACTACGATGGATGGAAGGCTCAAGGGGAATGAGTCTCTCACACTAATATTCTTTGCAGTATCAAACCACACTGGTTTTTTTTTTTGTAATTTTATTTTAAATTATTTATTCAATGCAGGATAAGTGGCATTAAATTAGTTAATTCCAACGCGCCAACCTTAAATATTTTTATATAACATTACTTACTTCAATATTTTTATAAAACATGTGGAGGTAATGGGTCTCTTCCTCTTACATACCCCCTGGCCAGTGTTATAAAGAATTTTCTAAATTCATAGTTTTTGTTAGACATCTATCCAAGTACTAATTTTGCTCAGTTGCGGTTAGCTTACATTATCGAAATAATATGCATGTTACTTACAAACCATAACACTGGTAATGGCTTATATATCTTGAATACATGTTAATATAGAAAATAAATGCCTGATGACTTTTTGACGGAAGAAGTTTTTTGTATGATATTTTTTCGTAGAAATTTGGCTTCATTCTTCGGTACATATTTTTTTTACTAATAAGGATAAAAAAGTTAATCTCAAGAACGACGATGAACAATTGCGAAATTTTAAATCGGGTAATATGAGCGTGATAGATCTCCCCAGAACGGACGACGGCTGGATTTTTAAGAAGACAGTTAGAAATCTCTGGTTGATTCTGATCCTATTCAAACCATCGATTCATTATGCCAGAAACTTGCAGTTTTATTTAAATCAAATTTAAAAAGTAAATAACATGAGAATTTGGATGCTCCATAAAATATTCTCAGCTAATAAAGAAGTTACTAATTTAATTAATAACTTCTTTATTAGCTGTAATTTATCATCTCGCCAATGAACCCACCCTTTTTTGTCATAACTTGTAACAGAAGACGAGATAGGGATAGTGTAAGAAATGCTAGTCGAAAAAAATAAAGGCTTTTACAAAATCAAACATCGATTCTGACTCCAAAACGATGATTAACATTATGCATATGGTAGGATGATCTGAGTGATCATTCAATTATAATTAAAACCCTTTCAATTTTGTCGACTTTTAGTCAAATCTATGAGATACTCTCATTATTTTTTTTACAAATTTATTAAAAGAGATATTTATTGGAAAATGAATAAGAAGCGTCAATATTGACATAAGGTTTGATCTGATATCTAATTGAAAAATTAGATTTTTTTAAATTATGTATAAAAAACTTAGTTGAAGTTGTTTGCTTAAAGGGAAAGCTTTATCACATTTGTAGTATTAATCAGACCTTGCTCTTTCCGATTTACATCTTTTTAGGTGGAGCATAGTTCTTTGGACCTATCGAGGACTATTTTAGAAAAAAATCAAAATACGAAGGATGTACAAAGTCCTTAATCATTTTAACAATATGAATTGAAATTATATGTTGTTACTTTGAGTACTAGTTCCTTTATTATAATGTTGAATGTTACCTAACAAAAAAAAATCTGGTCCTATTATATATTTTATTTTTATATACAGACTCAACTTTTTTTTTACACGGTTTCGATATATTACGGTACACTAAAAAACACAAATATTATATTTTTACACCATTTAATAGGACATAATTTTATAGTCATAATAGCCCAATAGGTAAAGGAGTAAACAAAATTATAAAATTTATCAACTAGCAGCTGTTTTAATCACGAGAACTTGCAATTTGCAAGAGTGTGAAACAGCATTTTCTCACTTACTATCCCGAACTAGAACGAGCTTTAAAATCTTAACGGCACCTACAGATCTGCATGGCTATGTGTCTAGAAATATATAAACAACTTATAAAAAATATAGAAGTCGGTAACATATTACCTAACAATAAAGAATGCGACAACATAAGAAAGTAACAACAAACAAATACTTCATTAGATGTGGTGTTAGAATGTTTTATATTAAATAAAATACATATGTGTGAATAATATAAATATATTGTATAATTTATCTATTGGGTATTCTATTTTATTCTATTTTACAAAAAAATAAAATAAACGCGAGCAAACTTTTTAGCACGGTTAAAAAGAAGGTATATTTTCTGATAAAAATACCAATGGTGGTGGTAACGTCCTCATTTGATTGATTTAGATTTAAGTAGATATTTCACGTTGATTGAGTACAATCGTCAAAAATTCATAATCGTTATTATTATAATAAATCTTATTATTTATTGAATGTAGCTGAATGTAAATTAATGATGCTGAAAATTTTAATAGTACATCTTCCTTTTAATACACTTGTGGTATATAATTTTTAACAGATGTTACTAAAATATCAAAAATCATCTAAAAATTTCAGATATAACGTAAAATAAATAAATGCGCCATCAAAAGTCGCTTAAAAGAGAAACCCTATTATTTTACCTTTGTAGTTTAAATTAATTTTATAAATTATAGCAATTTTGTAATAGTTTCATATGCAGATTTTATGAATTAAAATTCACCTCATCGCAGATTACCCTCCGAAACAATTAAAACTCTCCAAACTTTGGTCCGAATCACTTAGATCAGATGTTGCCGATACACACGTGCGCAATAAAACACGAGTACCGGCCGGAGCTTGCGCGAATACAAAATTCACAATTTGCACACTGGGTCTGGAATTATTAAACGGCAAATGAGCGGAACTGGGGAACAGTGGGGTGGGTGAGGGTGGGCAGTGTATGGGTCGGTCTGGATGGTCTCACATCGGTGCATTAGCAGATAACGGGCTGATTTAGCAGGGCCAGCCCCTGTTTGCGCAGCCGTGTGCAAACAGGGCTGCCCGTCTTCGTTGTGTGTCACCTTCTGAATATTCAAAGCACGGAACCGAAAACCGCTATTAGCACAGAGCTGCAGCAGCAGCCAGGCTCTCTGCTTACCCGGATTATCCACCTCTGCACCCGTATCCAATAACATGGAGGATGGGCTGAGAGTGGGGGGCGCAGGAGCGGGGGGAGCACGACCTTCCGACCGGGGAAAACAGCTCTTTGATTTCATTACAATAGATACCCTGAATTTATTATGTATGCACATAGTTATTCGTGTTATATCCAGGTATCAAATCGCACAGGTTTCGGTACTAAAAAGGTATGGCCGACCCTGCCGGTTATAGCTGTGATTTGTGTTTATGTATAGTATCTATTCCAATTATCTCGTTTATCAAGTCATAGTGATCGTAGATGATGGATAATCGTGTAATTGTAATTGCGTCTGGATGTGAATGTAGATAATGCGTATCATGATGATTCTATTGAAGACGTTCAGGCGTATTGATCGCATCTAGTATTAATTAGTATTGTCAATAGGCACGGCAACAATAGCAATGTTCGTCATCATAACTTGATTTGTAACGACAAATGAATACTATTGTGGTGTCACACACCCTGGTGCGTCAACATGTTGGTGTCATCTCTTTTGACTTAATCATCAGCGCCCTCTACAACGCATCTTAACCGGAAGTTGTAAAAGAAACAACCCCGCCCGATAGCTTATAGCTGTAGCGATACACTTCTCTATTTGTCCGTCCAAGGGCGCGCCGTCCATTTGGCGAAATTGTGCGGCGCACACAGGCGCCGGAAGATTAGGTACATCAGGAGGCTTTCTCTGAAAAATGTTAAATGTTAATTCATTTAACTTTATAAAATCCAAAAAAATATTTGTTAAAGATGTATTTTCATTGAAGGTGAGGGGAGTTATAGGAGCTCCAAATAAAGTTCTGCACACAGGCGCCGGACACTGTCGGCGCGCCAATGGGTTCATCCTCAGCTAATTAATAGTTCACCCGAATCACTGCTGCTGGGGCCCAGATCATCTAGGATAATCGATCGGCTTAATCAAAACCATCAATAATGCTCCCTATAGTAAGTAACAAGTAAATGTGGCATGTAAATTTTCTAAATCTGTGTTCATTTTTATCAATGACGAGAATAAAGACTTGACGTGGTCCACCTTATACGCTATTTATTTATAACGTCTTCCAAAGCATTAAACTGTGTTTAATATTTAATTAAATATCTTAAGATACGGAGTAGAGAAAAGTTATCAATTATTACAATTTATATATCTAACATGTTTATCCTAAATCTTATTTTAAAATCTTGATGGTTTCAAATTGTCAATTTTTCAAGATAAAACATATCTGTAAATATTCGTCTATGTAGAACTCAGATATTGCTCAATCGCCTTATCGCCCAATCGATTATGGTCATACAAGAGCAATGATTCACAGTAACCCTCTTATAGCGCTCTCTACTATGAAGCGGTGGATACGACAGCCCCCCCTATAGTGCTTACTTTTAGATTGCATTTTTTTACAAAACGCTAAATTTTCAAGGTCAAATTATATAAGCCATAAACAATATATTGCACATTATTGTCAGTGCCCTTTGGTCGACAACAAAATATAATACGCGCGCGTGAATAAATTTAAAAAAAGCCAGATCGTTTAAAATATGTGATTAATATGTTTGATTTATTGATTTATTTAATTTACAAAACATAATCTAAACAATTTAAACCCATATTTTGTATGGGTATCAAATCTTCTACAGAGTGGGTTTCTGTAACGTGACGCTATAGGAGGGTTGACTGTACTCCGATGGAAAAATAAAGAAAGGCGTGACTCATAGCTCTGCTCAAACATTTGTACATCCAAATGTACAATTAAGACAATAGTAAGCTCAACTAAACATAATGACAAGAGTTATTTCTTCTTACGAAGAGATACTAAAAAATGATCAAACCAATGCCCATGAGTAAGAAGCGACCAACGGTTCTTAACTTTTACTAAGCGCTGAGAATGAAGATGAATTGAAATAAAGTTCGTGGACGCTCAAGTCTTCATAGCAGAGTTAGCCCATGCTCATTTGACAGATTGAGATAGAAGTTGCATTAATGATTGTCTGAACATGTTAAATGGTTGCATTGAGATGCAACCATGAGTATAGCTGTACAGAGTTTTATAAGGGGATAATATACGATCACATTCTAACTGCCTAATAAGGTTAACTTTAGAAGAAGACACGTTGAATATAGTTGAAAAAAATCATAATAAGAGATAAATATTAAAATATAAAAGCTTTCATAACCACCATTTTGTTTAGAGTGAATTCCAATTAAATTTTATTATAAAAATAAGATTTGAAACTAGCATCTTTAAAACTGAAAACTTTAATGTTAACACTATTCTCTATATTGTTAATTGATTTTATTTGTGTATTATTAATTAATATATTCATTAAAAATAATTAAACGAGAAAACCTATACAATTAATTATGCATTAAATGGCTTTTTGATTGCATAATTAATCAATATGAAAATTATTTACATTCGAATAAAGGAAAAATGATTGATGATGTTAATAACAGTGATTTCCATATTGTCAAACACATTGAATAATTAAGCTTTCATCAACACTAAAATATTATAATTAAACGAACAGCAATACATATTGATACATATAATTTAAATCAAAAGATTCACAAAAGAATATCTGTCGATTTCACAAACCGATGTGGATTTAATTATCATATAATATATCTGATGGCCACAGTTTCTGAGAGTGCCACTGGCATCTGGCCATTTCGTCTCTAGCACGCGCGCACTTAAAATTTGAGCACGTGTTATGGGTTTGCATTATGAAATGATATTAAATGCCCTTTTTTATATAAACAGATTTTTTTAGATAAAACTAGTGAAACCTCCAGTGAAAACATTAAAGATGATAACTTTTACGGTTTCAGAATTTTACTATGCGGTCTCCAGATTTATGCTACCTTCGGGACCCGGCTTATATTACACGAAAATTCGTTTTGGCGCTATTGAGGAAAGAGAGACCCAACGCAATTAGAGGACCTTAAATATCCTTCATACACAAAGGCCCAAGTGTTCAAATATTTAACCTATTAAGGTCCGTCGGCAACGTGACGTCCTGTATGGGAAATGGGAAATTGGGAAACTGGGATAAGATTTTGATTTATCGTATACTTTGAATCGATATATATATACATATATAGCTCGATGGATTTATTTGAAATTTTGCACGAATTTTATCATTCGTCTCGCATTCAGAATGTGATCGCATAAGTATCCCGGATGGTCATCCGAAATTATCTGAATTGGAAGCCAACGTTTCGGCACAATTTGTATTGGCGCTTAAGGTCAATGGGGCGGAAAGCCTACCCTTTGAAAGTTTATAAACGCGGAACCCTTTCCAGCGAGACATTTAAAAAGGGCGCAAGTGCCCGGGAGACTGCGGCGGCCGCCGGCAAGAAGGGCCTATGTCGCCAGAGCACAATGGCGCGGAAGCATGGCCCCGGCTAAATGGATTCCGTTGCGGGGGTAACGCTTCAAATTGAAAATTAAAAGTTTCTCAGGCCGGCTCATCAGACTCTAATGATTTTCCAATTACAAACCGTGATGAATAATAAAATCGGCCCCGCTCCAAATTACTAAGTAATCTGTCGCGTTATAATTCAATTGCGACCCGAGTATTATTCCTTAGCCACTTCTGATATGCTCTAATTTATTCGGTGAGAACAAAATCTAAATTTTAACGATCTCCATCTATCTATCATGGATGTATCTAACAACATATTACTACTATTATAATATTTTATGACAAATTATTTTATTTACCTTAATACATTTATTTTTATACTGCTACTATTGGGTTGTTCGGAAAATCATTTCATGTTTTCTTAACACAGGACTTATTTGCATTTCTTCACAGCCAACTTCACACTTAAGCCGCATAATCATTATATATTTTGACAAGAAAGATTTGATAGATTAATTCTAAGTACATCTAATGATATAAAATTCTTCTCCAGGGTCCCATTTCAATTCCCTTTACTAAATTTTTAATAAATATCTAAATGGTCAATGACTGGATTGATTATAGAAAAGAAGAGACACTACGTCATAACTCTGGAAAACAAAGAGATTAATTATTATTTTTCTTTAGCTTCAAAATACTTTGATACTATTTATATCCGCATAGCTTTTTTATACGGTGAGTAAATAGAAATAGATTTATATTTTTGATTTAAGTCAAGTTATTAAAACATAACCAACCACACAATACCCTATTATTCAATTATAATATTTACGATATATTTTAGCATAGGAGATAAAAATCATTTTAAATATAGTAATACAAATAAGAATGCTACATTGAGATATGATTTCAAGTCGTTATATAAAATTTTGTAGAAATCGATAGAAAATTTTGATCAACCTTAAAACTATTTTTGCAGGAAATTAAAAATAAAACAATTAAACGATCCATAAGCGCAATAAAATCTAGAAAATTGTTAAATATTAGGTTTCAATTTAAAAACAGTGAGGTAAAAATACATAATTATGTGGAAGTTATTTAGCCATGCCGATAGGACCCCAAGCTTTTGATTTTTTTCGATTTAATATAAATCTTACATGCCATATATTTTTTTGTATTTGTATAAAAAAGGCTAAAGAATAAATATTATAAATAACCGATTGACTTTATTGCCTGCAATTACAAAAAAAAAAAAAACAATAATGCATGATTCTGTTGGCCCAGGCGCAATGTTTTCTTCGATCACATAGTGTACTCAGCCAAAGGTGAGACAACGCCGAATACGCGTGTGATATTTACGCATCATATTGATTAGTTAAAAAATCCAAAATATCGACCAAATTATGAAGCATATCATGAATAATTATTTTTATTCTTAGGTTAATTCATTAAAAAAAAATCAATAATAAAATGCTTGGGGTCTCTCAAAGACCTCCCTTCAGACGACTCGGTTGTTTTCAAGCCGCTGTAGTTTAATTAGAAAAATATAGTATTCTTGACTTCTATGTAACGCGAATCCATACAGTTCAAGGAAATCTTTTTTTACCTGAATTTATATTTCAGGTACATAAGACGATTAGTCTTCCTTATAATAAATTTTGCATATTATTAATGTTGAGATGTATCTAATATTTTGTGAAACCTATTAATCTCGTGGTATGTAAATATTTTTTATTTAGTAAAAGCTTTAGGTTAGCCGTCTGACGAAATCTACGAATTTTAGGAATCTTTATGACCCTGCCAGGAGGGCATGAGAGAGATTATTTTGCGTCCAAAAACTAAAAAAAAATATACGAAGCGAACATAAATTGAGATCGAAATCTCTAGCGTATTATATTTACTTCAGCAATAAATTTTAATATATTATATTATTTACATTAAATAATAAATTATATATGGTATTAATTAAATTAGAAGAATTTAGATAATTTCTAACAAATAATAGTATGAAATTGTTTGGCACACTAAGCAAAATATATTTCATGCATACCTTTTACTTTGCGGCTTAGAACTTTTTGTCTATCGCTCACCAAAATAATTCGAAATCCCGACAGAGTACACAATAACTTTCAACTCATAGGCATACCATGGTTACCGCAATATCATGGTCTGCCTGGAAACCTCTTCAAACATGTCCGCAAATATGCACATACATATTTCAGCCGGAATACAATATGTATGCTAAGTCGAATAGCCTTCGAAAATAATTCTCAAACAAATTAAACTCGCATCATAACACCTATAAATATATTAATTAAGTCTCGCAGTACGTACAAGATGTGCCTAATCCTTCGTTGCGCGGGACGAGAACACACGCGTGTATATAAGCACGTGCGTTATTTAATTATATCAACCGTCTAATTAAAACGTTCCATAAATTGCCAAATATTCGCACATTCGCGTGCTCGGCTCGGTTAATTTCGAGTATGTCTTTCGCCAAATTAGGTCTGGCAATACAGGTATATTTATTCCCCGAAACGAGAATATATTTTATTTTCAGGAGCTCTCAAGATTCGTCCAAATATATGAGTAAATTCAGACGGTTTAGCTTTTAATTCAATTTAAATTGTAAATGCTATTCCTTTATAAAATCTTTTTATTGATTCCATAAATAAATTGACAATAGCCATATATTGCGGCGTTGTCATTTTTCATAAGCTGACGGCATTTCCGAAAATAAACTTCTCATTTGCAAATGCACGAAGGTTGAACAGCCCTGCGTCGCGTGCATGCACAAAGAAAAGTCCCACGTGTGTCGCACAATGGGCCGAGGACAAAGCCCAAAACTTATTTGCCCCTTAATTGGCTATTACTAGAGTATTATTTGGCACTCAAGTTTATTAAAGCCTAATTAAAAGCTAACAAACAGCTTATGACGTTCAAATAAATAGCGGCGCGCTAACACGCCCCGGCCAAATAACGAATCGGCGCTGGCGTCGGCGCCGCAAATATTGTTACGACGCCTAAAGTCAACACGACTCACTCTCGGCACTCTACGCATCCGCTCAACCACTCAAATCTATATTTTTTATTGAATTTTAAAGGTTCTCAATTTTAATATATTAAAAACTATTATTTAATATATTAGGTAATCTTGAAAGAAATCCATGTGTTTTTTTTATTTTTTTAAATATAATTACCCCTATTACTAAACAACCATGTAATTTTTTGATTCACTTCTTATGAAAGCTAGAAAGTATCGATGCATAGTATGAACCGAAATATTTTTTTTTCATCCCTATTTTTATATTTAGTTATTCAGTGAATATTCTAACGATAAATGTAGGGAATAATATGAACGTCCAATGTCTGATGAACACGGGAGATGTGAAATTATTTCTCAACTCAGTTGCTAAATCTTTCCATCGATGATTTCAGTTTTGTGGGGGCGTGCTTTTTTGTCGTGTTGGAGAATAATTATTTTTTTTGTGAATAAATTCGATTGTTTTCCATTAGCTTATTATCCAATGTATCTAATTGTCGATAATATACATCTTTAGGTACAGTTTCGTCTAGTTTTATTAATCCATAGCGAATAACTCAACTCATACTCGACCAAATGCACAAAATAACCTTTTTAATGATTTGTGTTTTGATAAGCCATCATTTTTTCTTCTCACATTATCGTAAACTATTCATTCTCGTCTCCAGAAATAATTCTTTTCAAAACCGATTGGGATCTTCTGCTTGTAAACAAAAATCTGCAAGCATACTTTCGTTTTTATTTGTTTTGATTGAACAGTTCATACCGCATGCATTGTTTTAAATGTTCATGTGTTATCGATGTTCAAGATAAAAATGTTGTCATCTGACTTTGAGAGCTTATCCAATTTGGTGGTCGCCGTAATCCTCTTTTACTAGATTTAAATTGTCAAGGCTAAAATTAACATATGTTTTAAGTCAACACGATTTATAAATCTCAAACCTTGGTCATAAAAAACAGGATATAGTGACGAATTTGTTCTTCGTTGGTTAATATTGAGCTACACAACAAAAACTAAAGCTGATGTATGATGATGATGTATTCATACTAACAAATAACCTACGAAGATCCTTATTTAACCGTGTTTGGACACAAACTGAACTTATGCGGGAGTATATTAAAACAAGGATTAATTTTTGGATATACCTATAATTAGAAGTATACCCTTAAAACTGTGCACTTTAAAGAAAAGGTCTAAAAAATCTCCCGTAATATGAAAAAAACGTGAGAAATTTGAAAATTAAAAGAGTCCTTTAAAGCGCTTAAATATCATCAAACCATTAAGATTAGTTTCATTTTAAACCGAAAGTTAAAGGTAATTTTATTTTTACACATATTTTTTTAAGATGTTTATTTTATTACTAGACACAAGCACTGAAAGATAATAGGGACAAAAATAAAGTAAAGGGAATGACAATGATTTTAAAATGAATAATAGAAGGCGATGGACATACAGCTCTTGGTAAAGAATATAGATTTGCTGAATCTGCTATAAGAGCCATACAAAAACGTGCACGTGAAATAAATAACAAACGTATTCTAGCAACATTTTGATAGAGAAAACTTTGAGAACAGAGAGAAAAGATTTAGAGTCATTTTCTAGTTATTTCATATTTTAAGATTGAGTAATTTTTTTATATGAGACATGGTGTCCCCTGTTTTCAACGCATGTACACAGGATTGAGTATATATTTAACTAATAATTAATCATATTTTACATTAAACGAAGTTTGATAACAAAAAATACACAGGATTTTTTTTTCAATCTTCGATGCTATTCTTAAATGCAAATTTCAAGCGTTTAGCTTTTTAAGCGATTTAGCAATTATTTCGTCAATGTTGACAAAGCATGTAACGTATTTTTTCTATATCCTAAGAAATAGGAAAAATATTCATAGAGCCTGTATTTGTTTTCATACGTTTTATTTTTCCATGTAAAAATCGACGAAAAAATTTAGACAAGTAAAACCTTTTCCACAGTCAATCATAAAGTTAACATTCTATGTAACTACTAATGTCAAAATACTCAATTTATAAAATACGCATACATATATTATTTAATTAAACCTCGTAAGTCTATATATAAATAATAATAAATAACATTGTTGTCATCAAATTTTTCGATGAATTTTATACATGAAATATCGTTTACAAAACCGTAAAAACTATTTTTGTATATGAAATAACAAATGAAAATCCTATATGAAAAAAAATAAAATGAAAACGCTGTCAGTGTCGACTAAAAATGCACTCGGAAGGAAATTTCATTTCGATATTTGTCGACGTTTGAATGCAGATTAATAGAAACAATGGATAAATATATTTCGTATATACAAAAGCGAAATTTGTCATATTCTTTTAATTCTCATAGTCAGATATTTTATGGTGTTTTTATAGAGGGTTAATACTAACAGTACTAAGATGTTAATTTCTGGTAAAAATTAAAAAATTAGGCAATAAAATGCAACCATTTAATGGAAAATTAATATTGATATTAATTGCAAATTCTCAACATTTGAAAGAACTCATTAAACATTTAAATTATTTTTTCAGGTCAATGGATATTTTTATAACAATAACTTTGTATTAACGGATTTTGCTTCATTTTATATTAAAATAGCAAATATCTCTTAGTTAGAATATAACTTTATGGTCGATCGCTGCAAACGACCCTTGGGATGTCTATAAAGAAATTTAAGCTGATAGAAGTTAAGTACGTTCCTGAAGAAATTCAATTTATAACAAAAAGTGGGGTGGATAAAGACTGCAGGGTTGAATCCCCGATTCTAAAACCAACAAAGCATTTTAAGACGGTAATGAAAGTAATGATGATAGATACTGTTGCGTAAAATTTCAGACGCCATCGAAAAATCTTCGCCTCTCAAAACGAAAACTTTGGCTGAATTTTCAATTCTCGAACGCGAGTTTTACAATTCGCAGAGCACGTTGTACTATCGAGATCGCATGCAGATTCGGATTGCAGTAATAAAACGAGAGTAACGGACGTTTCTGACTAAGTTTAAAATAAAAATTAAAACTTGGCAAGCGGAATAAAATTAACTTTGTCTTGGCTCATTCAAACTTTGGCTACCGTATTTTTCTTAGTCAAACAAGGGGAGACGGAGTGTATGTTCGTATGCACATTTAACGTTGTTTAAAGTTGAGCTAGTGCAGTTGGGCCACGGATGCGCCGGCCGTTTATGAATAATGCAGTTTATGTTTGTGCCGGCTAACACGGTTACACTCTCAACAATACCTGGATGTGGCTTCCGCCTGCTAGACTAGACTCAAATCCAGAGGATCACGAATACCTAATCGGGTATTGCGGTATTAGCTGCCATGGCAGAAACGAGAAAAATTCTTTACAATTTACATAAAGCTTAAAACTCTCCAGAGACGAGCAACTGCAGCTAGCTGTATGTTGATTATTTTTATTTCATTCGCTCTTCTATACTGTATTTTTTTAATATCATTATGTAATGCCAAGATTGCTATGAAGATCAAAAATATATTCATTAAATAGCTTATTCAAAAAAAATAGATGATTCTACATAACTCCCTTGGGAGTTCAAAGGATCTGACCATTCCCTTAATTAAAAATTTATTCAAATTAGTCATAAAACAAATTTTCGATTTACATTTATATTTTTTAATAATGCCTATAGAGTGTATGAATAAATCAGCATGCAAATAATCCGAATGAGATTTTTGACACGCTTCTCTTTGAACATATCCATACGCAGCGGAGCGATATGTTCGCAATATATGTATCTATCTACATACATAGTTTGATACGTTTATTAACTCCCCCTATACACATTTTGCACACAAATTAAATGCATGTTGTGGGAATAATGAATATGTAGGTTGTATATTTTTGCTAATATGTTTTACTATGGAAGGGAGAGACGAGGGTGGGGGTCCCAATGTAAATGTTGCCATTATTTCCGCGTTACCGCACAATGAATATTCACCGGAAAAGTATGAATAAATTCGGGAGTGTGGCAACACCATGCACCAGCCGTGTAAACTTGCGGCCCGCGGACCTACTATCTCGGACACGAGTCTCATCTCTGGACAACGATCAAAATTCAACTAAAAATAATTTATTAATAAAATATAATATAAAGGGATAAAATGTAAAATAAATCTGCGTACTCGTTTTTAGTAGAATACAAGATTTTTTATAATATTTAATATCCCCAATGATCATACTTTATAATTAATTACCCACTTAATTCTTAAGACATGGATGAATATATTTTTTTAGCTATTTAGCTCTCGACTTTTAATCGTTAACCAGGAATTTTTAATAATATAAAAATACATGCTATTTCTTTACCAAAATAAGATTTTAATATTGGATCATTTTTATTGTTGTCGTTTAAATAAAATTAGATATTACTAATAAAAAAATCATAATACTAAAATGTGCTAGAGTGGAATGATACATTCATTTTATATAGTGTTTATTTTGAATATTTTAGCTTTATTACTCCTGAAAAGCTGAAATATCAAACCATCATGCGTATCAAAGTTCTTCCAAGAATCGAAATACCGGCCAACAACTTTTCAAATCAAATTTATACATTCTTGTTAAATCATCTAGGCCTATATTTCAACCCACGAAAATTTCAACCCACTTAAGAGTTAGAGTACAGTCTAGTAGCACACAGTAAATTACAAAATTTTCTAAGAAAATATAAGGATAAGTCCCGTATTTTTTTTAAATAGGATTAATCAACTTTCGAAGTAATGTTTAGAGCTATTTCGGAACCCGTGCGGATAGGAGTGGTTCAGACAATACGAATATGACATTACCCCTAGAATGGGCTTATCAATAAAAAAATCTTTTCTACCTTGAAAAAAATGTATCAAACCAAAGTAATAATGACAAAAAAAATATTTAAAACATTGTTATTATAATACTATTAAAGTGTGTACCGTTTAATAATAATTTTGGCATCTTTTATTAATATTTACAAATTATTATAACAGCTTTCAACCTGTATTGTTTTTTTACTTATATATTTATTAACCAATTTGCCATTGCGCACTATGGGATAGGATTTTAAATTCTACTGCCAAAAATGCTTTTTACGAAAAATTAAAATGATTATGAAATTATAATGATGATAACAGTTCAAAAAATGCAATTGAAATATTATCATAGTATCAAATTAAGTACATTTTTAAAGTTTTAAAATGCCTAATAATGTTATGTATACCATATTAAAGCGTATATTATCTTTTTTAAAAAATATCTAAATAATTCGCAATCCAGGTAATATATTTTCTATTTTTGAAAAAACTTTTTATATATATTTGATTAACCAATACTTTATCTTTGACTGGACTTTTAAATGTTAGCACGGGTCATCCGGGTAAAAGTAGTTACAGAGAGTAAGTACAGAGAAAACATATGCATTAATAACAGCAATCAAAAAAAAGACTGCCACTTTGATGCACTCTTTGAGTAATTCCATTTTAATCACAATAGGACAAAAACTAGCAAGCGACATCTTTTCGATTTTATATAACACATTAATATTATATGTACTATAATAAAGCTTATTCTATTTAAGCTTATTAATATATAAATATATATATCAATTAGGTTTATATATTATTTATTTCAAACAAAGGTTTTAGTTCAATTTTAAGTGGCGTACTGTAAACTTGTTTATGGGTGTGCTGAATGTGATAAAAAAATCAGTTTTCAATGGAGAAAAAAAGTCTCATAAAACTAAAACAGAAAGGCACACTTTAAGATAGTTCTATTAAAAAATGTATGTCGCTAAAACGAAAAATAGAATTAATGTATAAATAATAATAAAATTCATAAAAAATTAAAAAATAAATTTTCCACATTCAGCACACCCAACATTATCACCACCGTACGCCGTGAAATATTGTATTTTTTTACTATAATTTATAAAAATATTGTTTTTTAGTTATTATATAACGCTGGTAATTCAATATACAAAATTATACAGAATTATATGGCATAATTGTAAAACTTGCTATTTTTAAATATATTTTCCAATGAAAAAGAAATTACAGATTTTTGGCAGTTGAATTCATGATCCTTAACACCATGCGGCGGCTTGAAACAACCGCTTAACCTGAAGGGAGTCAAAAATTTCGAGTCAATATATTGATGAATTATTCATAAATATCATAACTTTTTTAAAAAAAAGGTTATTCTAAGAATAAAAATAGTTATTCATAATATGCTTCATAATTATGTCAACATTTTGGATTTTTCTACTAATCAATTTGATGCGTAAATGACACGCACATTCGAAGATGTCCCACCGCACATTGAGGACACGCCGCCGACTACTGCGACCGCCGAATTTTCGCGGCACGTGTCAACTAGTTTCACTCGCATTTGGCACATCGTGCGGGATGCGAGCGAGAAAAAACATCACGCCTGAGACTACGTTTGTGACATGTAGAATTTATATTTGAAGAGTTTTTCCAGTAAAATCAAAAACTTGGGGTCCCAAACAGACCTCATCGGCACGGCTAGGTTAATCTTTCTCCATTAATTTTTTAGATCAACCGGTTAACTTTTACCAAAATAAACGGCAACAAGTGATAGGTTTAATTGGGGAACAAAAAAATTCCATTTTTTTTCGCCCTAATATAGAGTTGATCGAATTGAATCTTACACTAAATAGTTTATTCCTTCGAACTTCTCTCGATGATTTCACTTATTAAATTTTTCATTTAAATAATATGCTTATTTTTGAGAATTTTTAATGCATTTCTAAAGTCTGTATTTTTTTATTAAATCCAACCCATACCTTATAGGGTCACGTTTAGAAAATTCTGAAGTGAAATTTCCTTTGATGGTCGTGGAAGCTCTCCGTTCGGAGTCTCCCTGAAGATTTGGACACGCCTGACCCGAGAGGGCAGGGGTGGGCGGCGGTGCCCGGCACAAGGGATCTCTGTCCCTCTCCACCCAAATATCCCTCTCCCCTGCACCACGTGTTACTTTTCACTCGCTCGCCAGTAACACGTGTGCTGGCCTCGGCACACAGCTCACGTCCCTAACGATACTGCCGAGAAATGGAATTCGTTTCTGCGCTTATGCATTCTCATATTACACGGTGCCGGCGCTCGTAACTTCATTAGGGCATGGAGCAGACCGCGCCCTCCTGTCCGCCTGCACCGGCCTGCACCTAATATTGTGTTGCTTTAAAATTGCACTAAATACTTGTATGACTTCATTGTTTCGGGAAATGGCCAGCCTGTTGTCGAGGCCCGGGCGCCTCCGCCAACTGCCGCAGTGTCTCCGATCCGTTTAATTAAATCGCATACGAGCTGCGCAAGGGATGAAGGGATATACAATGAATCAAAATATAAATGTCGAAATACATATTAATTATTAAAATAATATTATTAGGTAAAAAACCATTCAAATTATTTTTTTACAATTTCTAGTAACCGATCAAAATAACATATATTATTTTTAAAATGCTATAAACAAGTTATTAGTTTTTCAATAGTTAAAACGCAACTATGCAGGCTGTAATTAAAAATGCTGTGGGTATTGCATGGGTTGTTATTAAAATTTAACAGTAAAGTTAAAAAATGTCGACATGTTTTAACTTAATTATATTAATAGTGGCTGCATGTAATAATTTAAATTTTACGTTGCATGCAATGCACGCCACAATTTTTATTTTCTGAAAAACTTACATGCATTTATTTCAACAGCATGAAAACTGGATAAAAATAATAATAATAATCTCCAACAATTAGATTTTTAAATAAATACATAGCACGTACATTTACGTACGTATTAGTGTTATGGCCTGAATTTAGGGAAAAAAACCCTTGCAACATGAGATCCCAAACATATAAATTTCATTAAATCGCTTTACCCCGCAATTCTCTTGTTCTCACAAAACTGCTTGAAATATTTTCTTCTTAAACGCTTTTGGTACTATTTTTTGTTAAAGCAATAAGAAAATTGTTTTCATTACTCTCGGAATGAAATATATTAAATTTCACCCTGAATTTATTTGACCAAAATTTACTGTTAACACGTTCCCGGTGGTTGCTGGCAAGAACTCAAATTGATACGTCTTGGACGTGGATCAATTAATCGAGTCGGTCGAGCTGAACGTATGTGCACCGATCTGTCAGTTGTCGGTGCACCAGCGGACTGCTGCATCGCCGCCCCCACAAACAAAGCCTGCGATTCAGGCAAATGAGAGTCATTCAACAAAACGCAAGATAAATACAACGGGGTCCAAAAGCGCATATTTCTCCCAGCAGGGGGCTGTGTGCATTTTTATTATGCACACTATTACCCACGAACCGGCTGATTGCAATTTATCGGGCCGAGAATCCAGTTTGTTGCAGAAAGCTCCCGCTCTCATACTAAGCTTAGCGAGATTCAATGTATGCTTTTCGACTTGTTTGCTCTGAAAACTAACAAAGCAATATCAATCTTAGCAACATGAAAAACCCATCCGTTTACATGTTCATCAATACATAGGATTTATTTTGTTGCGTTACTTTGAAACCGTTTTGTTATCAGCTGGTCAAGTTAACACGTCACAATTGGTATCGTTTTAAACATTTATTAGTAATCTTTCTTGTATGAATTTATTTTTATTTTTTGGTCGAGTAAAAAATGAAAAAACCAGAGATTGAAAGGACGTATTAGCAGTATTTATTTGTGTTTTTATTTGAACATCTAGAATCCTCGAAAAAGTATTAAAAACTGGTAAAAAGCCAAAACCAAAATTATTAATAAAATATTAATTTAAACTTATTTATGGAGTCTGATTCGCTATCATCTAATAAAAATATTAGCCTAGCTGTAGCGATGGGGTCTTTTCGGGAAAAAAATAAAAAATATGCCAGAATTTAACAAAAAAAACGGAAATTATACAGTTTATGTTCAAATAAACCTTTTTTCGCTATAAAAGACATTTCATTCTGCTGTACCTGATATATGTATAAATTTAAATATTTCATTGTATTTATTATCATCTTATAACATTATATCAATGTTTAAATAGTAAAATAATTGAATGCATTCTATAATTTTATTTAATGAATAAAGATTTACGTGGGTCTACAATGTAAAATTAAATCTACACCGTAGCAATAAAAAAGATAACTTAAGAGCCATTTGAAATTGCTAAAGTTTCCAGTGATCTCTGGAGCACATTGGATTTTTCGTTCGTCCAATTATACTATCGGCAACGGTGGAATATTAAGGCAAGAGCTTTTCCCGTTTGGTACTCCTTGTAAAAGCTCTCGTCGTGTCCCCGTCTCGCGGACCAAATTAGCTTCATTTAAATTACTCACGGCAAGTGTAAAATTCATTTTCGCTCCTGAATAAACTCAATTTCGGCCAAATTCCAATCTCTAGTGGCGAACGATATTTCTAAATGAATTAATTACGATTAACAGCCCAAATTATAACAGTCTCGACGATGTTTGAATGTAATATTATTTGAGATTAAATTAATAAATATCTTTATCCACTCAAAAGCATTAGAGCAAGGCCAAAGCCCCGGTATCGAGCAAAATATTATACGATTATCTTTTAGCAGATTTATGTATTCAATCAGTGCCGATACAGCAAATAGGTGCGTGTTTTTTATTATTTAATGGGGGAAGGGTAGGCGAGCTTCGGACACAGGTGATTCGTGACACCCATTAGCCGGGGGGTCGGAATACACTGAAATCTCATTCGAATGCCAGTCAGGTGTCGTTGCGAGCCAAATTTTTCATCGCATTTGCGATTTACATAGAGCAATCGGACCCAACCGGTGTGCAGACAAGCCAGCCCCAATCAACAAATACCAGCTGCAGAAATTAAACGTGCAAGGACGCTGATAAATACTGGTCAGATGTGAGGAGCCTCTCAATTTGATTCCATGGCATTACCGTATAAATACATAGATACAGCGACTTAAACAATATACTTTACAGTCAATCTCTAAAATAATCAAGATTTATTCGTGCTATGTATCTGCTGAGAGTTTAAAACTACAAAATATGTGATAAATGGACCGTACATCAATTTATATGCATGTGTTGGAATACATTGTGCCAATGTTGAGGTCACTGTATACCCAAATAACAGATAACCCCCTGTTCTACTATACCATTCGGAGTCCATTTGTGTTTTGCTCCTAGTGATCTATGGCTGTACAAACATACATTATGTTAATGTCCTGATGCGATTTTTTACGTTTTTTTAAACGGACATCGTTTGTTGTCGTGGCGTTTGGTATATAACAATTAAAGCTTAGTTTAAAACATCAAATAATATATAATAAATAAATATCTACAAACTATGATTGGTGAAATTTAAAACAGCTTTTCTTTGAAATGATTGTATATGATTTTTTTTAAAAAGATTCCAGGCCAAACTGCTACCTAAATACTAAACCCCTTTATTATTTCTAAATTAAGAATAAGGTGTATCTCAGAAAAATGACGTATTTTTATATAAACAGTCAATCGAATAAAATAAATATGTGATTATAGTATTGTATCAATTATTGATTATATATTCCCATTTCTAAGGTTCTACTATTTTCCATCCTTCTAAAAATTTTATCATTTTTTATCAAAATATTTTAAATTTGATAAAAAATATTTGTCGAGACATTCGTATAATAAAATGTACTGCATTGGTCTAATTAAATTGTAATCCGATTAAGCATAAACAGTTGAATATAATAGATAAATATTTATTAATTATAGATTATAATGTATGAACAATTCATTCGAATCCCTTAGTTTATCCTGTATAATTTTAGCTGTAAAAAGTCTCGCATTATAATAAAATCAAAATTTTCCCTTTAAATATTTAGGGCCTTTTTCGCGAGTTGTTTTTTTTAATTGTTTCAGCTTATTACAATACCTTGCGTTGCCAGTGGTACCTGCCATTTAGAAAGTCACAGTATTTGCAAAATTGGATCCAGTATATAACCCTTATTATCCCCTAAAAGTATATATTAAAGAAATGGTGAATTTTTCTCTAGTTTTATTCATTATTGACAAATGCAAACACGTCCAGATTTGCTTTTAATAAACAAATGAGGCGGTATCCACACAACCTCATTATAGATCTTGCATAACAGATTTATATAATAGATTTGGCTAATTTTATAATATATGAAGATGGTGGTTTAAAATGTTTAATCATATTAACTCATTGCCTACGGGGTCGTAGATTCCACGTCAAAAGAGTTTTTGTGTATGGCCGGGACGCGCATATTACACGCTAGCTGACACCGCATGTTTGATCAGCTGTAACTTTTACAACGTTTTATTTTCTAAATATTTTTTTGGTTCATATAAAACCATTTATTTTAAAGATTTTATGGCTCTTTTATAAGATTTTATTTTTGATGAATAAATTCTTACTATGTCATATAGCAATTGTTATCTTTTATTTATGATGTTCCTTAACATTCAGAGCAATAAAAACAGCTATTATGGATAATAAAAATTATGACCTATGGCTTCTATAATTTAAAATTCAACATTTAAAAGAACATGTTCAAATAATGCTTCATAAAAACTACAATTCGTCTCGTTTCCAAAAAAATTGGGTGACCCCTTCTATAAGATAAATTTTATTTTGCACTAACTATTAGGTCAAACTTAAAGTTTAAGTAATACAATTTTCGACTCAATATCTTGATTAATAAAATAGTTATGATTTTCTTGTAAAAAACGATGTTTCACTAAATTTCGGCGAATAGCTTGGCGTCGGCGCATGTTTACAAGCGATTCACGCCGTTACCATAGTGTTAGATAGAATTTTATTTAAAATGAGCTTGTTTTTATTTGAACTTCTGTGAAAAATAAGGGTAAAATATCAGCTATATGATTTTTCCCAGAATTAACCTGCAGAAAACTAATATTCCGATCAACGTTATCAAGCATACTGAAGTCTAATGTTTGTATAACATAGAAGAATATATCCATATTGATAAAGCTATGATATGAGAAAAATCTACCAATCCATTGAGATCAAAAGTTTATTGAAATAGGGTGGATATCATCAAACGTCAGCAAACCTCCCTATATCTTGAGATATAAAAAGTTTCTATAACAGATTTGCAATGAAATGGCAGCAATAAAACCACATTCTTCATTCCTTATATGATTAATAAAACAACTAAGAACATATAATAACTAAGTTATGATAGACAATATTATTTGCATAAACACTGGCAAAAGAATGGCAAGTTATATTACCTGTACTTAGACTAGACGCATCCTTTGATTAGATCAAGGAGAAACAAGCTGAAATTCGTATGACTTCGAGACATTAGATCCAATATATCAACGATTTTTTGACAAGATGATTTATTTTCCAGAAACGAATTTATCCGTCTTGATGCGAATAAATTTCCCAGCGCCCCCGATGCAATTTCTTTCGGTTTCTACTAAATTTAAATTTATTATTAAATTCCGGCCGTAAAAAGCGTGTCGCGATACACTCCGCACGTAATTCCGTAGCCGAGATGTGCAACACTGCAAATATGAGCCCGCGGGCTCGAATAAGCGCCATCCGCCCCTGTACAAATATGCAGTTTGGCGCAATCTCTGTCCCGGTCACGCGTCCCCTGACTGTCCCCTGACGCCACCGGGGCCAATGTTTTCTATATTTTATTCATTTCCAGGATACCGGGTTCAGCCACCGGGATACTACTTCAAAACTACAAAACAGATTGACTCAAGTCGTGTGCATACGCCCGTATGCAAATATCCACTGGCGCAGTACGATGCCAAACATGAGATGAGACCTACCACTCGTTTTGCACACTATTGTTATTACCCGGTAGAATGATCTTTTACGTGTCTGCTTCGTTTATGATAGGATTAAATTATGTTCCTACTGGGATGTGTAAATTTTTCATAAAAATAAATTAAATTGCAGAGATACGATATTATGCATATCTCACTTATGTTACTGCAAACTGCATGCTTGTACAATACATTTTATATCTTGCATATGACAAAAGTATATGCAAAAATCAACATAGATGATATCGAATAATATTTTGCAACAATTGATTTTGAGGAATAATATTAATTGTAATAGATAGTTGAATTCAGCATGGCATTGTATGCAAAGGTTAAATTCGAGCTGTAAATATCGAATCTAGCTGGAGTGTACGAAACCACGGGGACAAACATCGGTGCATACATTGCACTTTGCGAGCAACTGCAAGGATTTGGCTGTGGCCTCCATTCCGCACGTGCCACACGGAACCAGATGGGAAATTATAAAGTGACGCCTTTGTGCAGCTTCATTGTGCGGCGTCGGATGCGCTGAGAAGCCACTTGGGCTCTATGGCATAACACTGAAATATTGTAAATTCAAGAGATATCTGCAAAATAATACAAATGCGTCCTTTTAATTGATTTACATGAACCGGGGTTTCACATAAAGTAGTAGTATGATGAAGTTACACCGGAGGTTATTCGTGGACGAGCCGTGTTTCCTGTCGGGATTTTCGGTCCAGCGCGGATCCGCATCTGTAAATAGTTAACTAGACACACACCAGTAATTCCCCATGCACCGTCTCTCTAAATAATAAATTAGACGTTCCAACTGACTCCGGGCATTACCAAAAACAATCCCTTCTTTCACCATTCGACACGACCCCCCGGCTAAATATTTAATAAAACCAGTACGACCGCAGATTTTTGGCTCAAATCAACATTCGTACCTATTTAAATAATAAAATAAATTTAAACCAAAAACAATAATACGCCTGAAACTTTATTTTCCTTAGATATTAGCTATTTTTTCCAAAAAATCATTCATTAAAGCTGTTACTAATGAACTAGTAAAATCCTAAATAAATAAAAAAGATATTTTTGGCATCATCTTTTCAATATTCAGTTGTATTTTGGATATCGATCTCTCCTGTTAATAAACAACTAAAACACAACTTGTGCAACATATAATGCAACGACTGTAACAGAAAAGGGATATTTACAGGGACACATTAAATATTCAATAGCGTCAGAAGTGGCTCAAATAATTTCAAAGCGGAAACTTTGACATAAAAAATAAACAAGATCGAAATAATAGGGCAGTGCAAGTGGAAAATGAGGTTTTATGGATGCAAGTTGAAGAAAATTCGATCAAATCTATTCCATAAATAGCATATACACTTAAAAACTTTTGGTCTAGAATGCAAAAAAAAATAAAATTAGCACGATTCATAAACAGGGTGTTTGGATAGCGTATCATTTATGCGATGAAAGCTCATTTTTACAGGTTAGAACGTGTCAAGAATTGATAAAATTAAAGTA
Organism: Philopotamus ludificatus; assembly: GCA_022495035.1. Lineage (NCBI taxonomy): Eukaryota > Metazoa > Arthropoda > Insecta > Trichoptera > Philopotamidae > Philopotamus > Philopotamus ludificatus. The sequence continues at coordinate 56,051 of JAGXCT010037243.1, read as the reverse complement.
AAACTCGACATCTTATGATAGGGGATAAAAAGTGGGTTATAGCAGTGATACCTACCCTTTAGAAGGGTAGGTATCACTGCCAAAGCTGAAACTAAACCTAACGTTTAAAAATGTACTTTTCACTCTATGGTTGAATTGTAAAGAAATTATTCATTATTATAATTATTTAAATGACCTTCTAAACCTGAGGCAGATCTTTGCCTCTGGGTTACTTTGGATTGTGACGGCCGTTCTCCGGATTAGCTTAGCTCTTCAAATAAATATTTAATTTACAGTCTGATCGGATGCTAGGGGAAACTTCTGTAGCATCCGATCATTCTATATCTCATACAGCTAAAATTACTCCAGATAAATTAATAGAATATAATTATTTATCTAATCTCCCTTACCTTATTTTCCTAAATAGGATTACTATGTATTTAAATCACTGCAGTACTTTTCATTTGGCAAGAATTTCGAAGAAGTGGAAGGGGTCTCGATAATATTTTTTTTGCAAAAAAATAAAAATAGTTAGAATGTCCCTTATATTTATGTATTTTTGAATAAGTTTCGTTTAAATTAAATCCATTTTTGTACTGCAACATATAGTTGAAGATCTGTTCATTGTAAATCAATTCTTCCCACTCGCTTACTGTTAGTTATATTGTATTTGTAATACATATTTTAAAATAAATGATGAGACATATAAAAACAAGATTTTTCTCCCAATTACCAAGATTTCAGCCATTATAAAAAATATAAAGGTCAATAAGTGGAGAATTATAGTATTGCTTAAGCTCGGAGACAATAACATATTCGACAGCGTGAGTATTGTGACAAATCTTTTCAATCAAAGCAGAAAAAATATTTTTTCAATGAGAATCGGCAATGAAAAATGGATAAGACACTAACATGTAAAAAATACTAATGGATCAATGCAGATAGATATATAACCTCAAAGTGACAAAAGATTATACAGTGTTGTAATATGACTAAGATCTAAGTGTCGCAATTAGAGCAAATATGTAAGTAACAATTACAACGCTGCAGGTAAAATGTCTGCATCACATTTTTTATTATTTCAAGTGTTTAAAAATGCACTAAAAAGTGAAACATTTCTTTTTAATGATCAATTAAAAACATTTTACCATTACAGTATCGGATATTCAGCGAACATTATATTTTCAGACAGATTTTCTTCTATATAGTTGTCATTTTTATACGTAATATGGTGAATTATATTTTTCCATACATTCATTGAAATCTGTCAATTAAAACAGTTAAATTCTCTCTGATGGTGTATAGCCAATTTTCCGCAACTATCCGACACCACCGCCTCCTTAACAAACACAAAGTTTGACTTCCGGCCGTCACGGACTAGTCATTTGGTGTTTATTCAAAATTTCGTAGGGCCGAATCAGGGGGCTGTCCATTAACCGCGATTTATATTCCGATAGGCTTCACGGCCGCTAAAAGCTTTGTTTGTCGGCTCCGTTTTACGGTATTTAGCATTTTGATATTAATATTACAATACTTGTAATGCCCAATTACAAAAGGATGTAGGAACAGCTGTAAGGAGGGCCGAGGGTCCTGATATTATTGTGAGTTATTAAATGGCCGCCGCCGAATTGTAAAGGAACAAAGCGCCCTGGGGCCCTGCCGCTGTACCCTCCCGTTGAAATAGCCAATTTCACTTTGATAATAATTAATAGACAGCGGCTAAAATGTTCTCAAACTTGATATCTTTTGTATGCCGAGTAATCGATTCGCTATATTTATGAGAATGACTCTAAAACGTATATACATAATAGTATACGTGCACGAGTGAAAAGTTAAAAATATACGTGAAACATTCGTATAAGCTGATTCGACACTTATGTAAGATGTAAGAGATATATCCAGCGATCGTTTAGCATACACACGATCATCACCTGTCCGACTTGCAGGTTGGAAATTTCTTCTATGGCTACCAAGTCGAGCGTGATAGAACTTGCTTTGAAATCACAAAAGCTCTTTGAAGATGAATCTAAGACCTTCACTCTGCTGCTCGAATAAATGCATGGCAAAGAAGCCTTCAAAACTTTCTAGTAAAATGCGCTCACAGAACAAATTGCACGTGCAAAATTCTAAATATTTATTCCTGTTCTGATATTACACCATATATTTCGCTTTGGTTTTTCGCATCAAGAATATATTTGATAAAGATTTTTCTTACTCTTACTTAATTGAAAACGTCGGCCGAAACAAAAAAAGCCTTGTAAATTATTTATCTATATTTTTTGCGATGGGTTTCATCAGCTTTTATCTGCTTTCATCGCTGACACGAAAATTGCTTTATTGTCTATCATTATTCATGCCAGTAATGTATCTGAGTGGTTCTTTTTCTCAATTTACATGGATACATTTATATTATATACGAAAAAATGCTAAATACATTATAATCTCTCTAATATATTATATTAATACAATCGTGATCTCTTTATATATTTTTAAAAGCATTTATATAATATATAACATATTAAATACATAACTATATTAATTAAAGAAAAGGCGCAAATAAATACGCTTCACTTTTTTTCTTGTTTATACAAAAATCGAATTGTTATCACCTCCAAATATTTATAAATAATAATGTTATATTATGGATAATCTCATTATATTTATAGTAACGGGTAATCCTTTAGATATTTGTATATACTAATTTGACTGAAGATCAAAACGTCAAAGCTCACTCTAGCCAGATACAGAAGCATACCTAATCATTGTTATTCCGTGAACGCTTCCAACGCTAACTATAACAAGCAGCAGCTATCCATTCTGCAGAAGTTATAGCTCGGCATGTCCAACACCGTTCACTTATAGGTGTATCCTGAGCAGACTAAATATGGCACGGTCGGTTGGAGAGCAGAGCTGTACGCTCCGGCGAGCCAGCAGCAGCGGTGCCAACAAAGGAGCTAACCCTGACTTAAGCCCGCTCGGTTGCTCCCTTGATTAATAATATTAATAATAATAATTGTAATAATAGGGACGGTCCGCGTAGGCCTTAATCCTGTTGATTGATGGACCGCGCCGCATGCAGCTGGGCCTAGTAGCTAGCATTTGCGAGCGCATCTAGGTCAGCCGAGCCGAATTAGCTACGTTTAGTGCCGGACGTAATCCCGGCCGGGTATTATGATAATTGCCAACTGCATCATGGTGCCAGAAAAAGTCAAGAGTGATGCTGCAGGCTCGGCAGAAATGATGTTAAATACTGTGCCAAATCGGTGAAACTTTCCGATTGCGAAGAAAAACGTATTTCCATAATAATAAATAATTCAAAAATAAATCATTTCGTTTAATTAAAGCTAGAAAGGTTGCTGATAATAATAGCATTAAATTATATGCTTAAGAGAAATCATTATTTGAAATTTGTCACCCATGTCTTTTTCGTGCAATGCGAAGTTTTCATTGTCAAATTTCCCCTTTCACAAGGATTTGCATTTTCAAGTCTACACGGTTTCTGCATTTAACATTATTTAATAGGTCTAATTTCTTGGTCATACCGAGGTCATCATTTATTGGTCACACAAGAGCATACCAGAAAAATTCTTTACAATATATTTATTTAATTTAAAATAAAATGCAAGACTTAGATCATCCATAAAATTTATATTCTAAAATAGGGTATTTAATAACCATAATATCCCCGGAAACCGAAATGTTTTTTTCTCTTATTATTCGAAAATAATTAAAATATATTATATTAAGCAGGGGGGGCTCGTGACTTTAAAAACAGGTGAGGCATGATGAGGTTGAAGTACTTCCCCCCCCCCCCCCCCTAAGAAAATAATACGAATTATGAATTTTTTTATTGCGAAATTAAACAAATATATTTGTATTAATATATAAACATTACATGTAAATACAAATAAACCCGCCTCAATGCTAGAAGGCGACTTATGAATGTATATATGTGTGTATAAACATTAATAAAACTATCATAATAAAATACATGTATTTTTCGCGAAATCAAATGAAAATATTATTTACAACGAAATTGTTACTATAAAAATAAGTATTTTCATAAAATCATATAGGAAATCAAAATAAGAGTTTTTGAAGAAAAAAAATGGACGTTCCATCCGTTTAAGACTCAACCAGCATATCTTCAGCCAATGTAACCTATTTTTCACTATTTTTTTTTACTCTTTGATATTTTATTTTATAGAGATTTGGCTGAGATAATTTGTTTACACTTCATTTGGTATAAAAAAAATATTTCGAGGAAAACATGTTTAATTATATTTAAAAAAATATTGCGACCACTTTATACAATATTAAATTTAAGAGTAATTAATTTTTAATATTTAAGAGTATTTAAAGTTCGTTGTCTGTATTATGCAAACACTTTTGATTGCTGCCAAAAAATGCTAATAAAAAGTGTAAAGGGAGACATTAGGTTCAGTTTAAACATCTCGATTGGTTACATAGACTCTATGTGAGGGATGAAACTATTTGTCCAAATTTACATAGACTGAAAATTGTCTATAAAGTGAGCAAATGGATTGCGCATAAATTGACAGCAAAAGCGAATTCCAAGTACCGCGACGTTACTAGACCGGAATAAGCTTTCAGCACGCTGAAAATATTTTAAAACATATAATTGATCACACTGCAGTGAGTGTCGCGCGGCCATATTTTCACATGTTTTATTAATTCACACATTTCATGTCTGAATACTCTGGCGCACACGCTGAAAACGTTTTCAGTTACAGTATTTCGTTGCCTTTGTGAGGAGATATCGTTCACGCCATCGTGCTGGCAACACTTACCGCCGACACGCTCGCTCGGCCATTCATACATTTTTGTAATTATGCCTGAAGGAGGGCAAGTTTCCACATGGCCAGCTCTCAAGTTGAGGTCTTTCAGAATTAGGGCGCAGAGCCTCTAATAAGGCTGTTTCTGAAGTTTGATTTCCGGCATCGGCTCCATCCGCTGGCCCCGCGGTTGCCATTAACTGCTCACTGAAGCACCCCCCACCCCCTGCGCCGTTTCAAACCTATTCCAAAATAATTATATATTAATTAGGGACGCTTTGTGGATTTAATCTTAAATTTGAATAAATTTTATTCATAAAGGAAGCACTCGGCTGTAGTGAAATTGATGCTTGCAAAGGCACAGTGAAAACTAAGATGCCTTTAAACGTCAAATAACTTCGTGACGAAGGTTGTATGATGGCGTCGCGGCGCTACCTACAGACATTCGTTTACATATACACTGAATCTGAAAATCGATCTAAAAAGCAGCTAATTGAAAATCGGTACCAGATTCATGGGTCATTTCAGTGCCTTCCCCGTTCTCTTTCTATCGCTTTTCCTCACTCCCTTCTCCTATTTCAGTCTTCAACATAAATCAAACTGTCAAAGTTTATCTTCAAATTAGTGCTTTGAGTCCCCGTGCCGAAAATACAATAGAGATTTTCCAGTTCAAATGCTGTCATAATAAAAATCAAACTCTCCGCGGGAGAAATTGGTCGTAATTAAGATTCAGATTTTAATTTACCCTATAAATTGGCCGTAATTAACTTTGGGTATTAATTAATAAATTTTCTTATGTAATGGTGATTCAAAGCCTCGGGCATAAATCCTACAACAACTCATCTTTGATAACGCAATAAAATGTATTAGCGAACGCCCGGCGGCGGTTCAAAATCTAGCCATATCCAAATAATCATTAAACAATATTATAGGAATGCTTAAAAACAAATATAATATATAAATCGATAATTATATAAACTAAAAAAGTCTTTCAATTTTATTTTAAAATATTATAATAAAGTTATTAAATTATAATAATTCATATATATTATATATAAAAATAAACTTAAAGTTAACAATACAATGGCGACTACCATATTTTTAATGTGATCAAAATGATATGGGTATTTGAAAAATCTAGTTGCCAAATTTTCTACTCCTACCAGGGGAGGGGGTAGCTACTGAATGATGGACAAAACATCTATCAAAATGAATGACATCCCTTTCTCACAATTACAACCTTCTTAATAAACCAAATCTACTTATAAATCAACCGGGTAAAATCTAATGCCCACGACATCTTTGCTAAATTCTTATAGATAAATAAAATATATACTATTATTATTTACCTAATCCCCAATTATTATATCGCGTCGTTTTACCTCATACTTTCAAGTTTTAATGATTACCTACTTAGCCGTTTTGCTGAACATATCTGATCCCTAGCGGATTTCTCACCACAGAACCAGTATACCCTGGGAAAAAACCCTAATTTGTTAACCGATAAACGGTGTAGTCTCAATACTTTCGCTTCTCTTTCTTCTATCTAGGGGGTCTTTCTCGTGACTCATAAGAAGATAACGCCTATAAAAGAGAGAAACTCTTTACAAAAAATCGCATACCAAGACGGCTTGGGACTCCGCGGTATGGACACGAAAGGAGAGCTCTCACGTCACGTGTGAAACTCAGGTTCTTCTCTTTCCTAGAGCAAAAGTTAGTTATTTTCTTTCCATAGATTCGAGATTTTAAACACTAAATTATATCTGAATAAATACTATAAATCTCACAAATACAATTTGCAAGCTATTAACGATAAACCATGTAATGGTAATAGTGGCGAAATATGCAAAATAATAAAAATATGCTTGATAAAAAATACCAGACGAATTATAATAAAGCAAAAATATGGAATAGCGAAAATCTTATACATATACGAATATATATTATCAACACGAGACAATCTTAAATGCGAACGTACTACTAACCATAAAACTTTATATACTATATATTTAAATGCATACATATAGTGAACGTCAGAATATTCTACTATCATCATTTTTATGTATAAGTATATCGATGGGACCAATCCTTTTTATTTATTTATTTTATTTTGACGATGAATAAATGGCATGAAAAATTTCGAAACGCCACTCACCCATACAAAGATTTTGAAGATACACTTTCATTCTCCCCCAGCGCAATAAAGAATTCTCAGAACTCATAGATTTCGCTAGAAGATTAACCTATTCAGGTACTATCTAAGACCAGTCGCTGTTAACTTACATTATCAAATTAAAAGGATTTTTTTTCTATTAATAAAATATTGCAATATTGCAAAAGTTTGAATGCAAATCGAACCCCTCTATGATAGGCTATTCATATGGTACGATAAAGTTTTAACCCGATTTGGGAATAGATGGAAATCCTTGTAAACTTCTCTTTAAACCATGGTATTCAGCTTGTATGTTAAGAATTATGAGGTCAATTTTAAATAATAAAATAATAGCTGATTTTTAATTTAAGAAAAATTTACTGATTTTCAATTCCATTAACAATAAACGATTTATCGTTGTTTTTATGCTTTTACACTTTTTTGCTGTTAAAAAAATATTTAAATAAAATGTAGAGCGACTAAAACAAACAAAAAGTTAATTTGATCATTCGCCAATGCTGTTTTTAATCTCCAATTTTCTGCTTTTCTGGGATGCAATTTTTAATATATCTCAATACTATTGGCAAAACGTCGTACATATTTTACATGTAAATAAAACCGAGCACAAACAAAACAGATGAAAGTGTAGGAACACTCAACAAAGAAATGTGAAAATAAGACTAATGTAGTTCGCAGATATTATAAAATTCAGATATTTTTTTTTAACCTTGTGCATTACTAATGCATCTAAATATTTTATAGATTCTTTTTTATAAATAATAGACTTTTTAAACAAGTCAACAGGCCTAATATTTTCAATAAAATGTATTTCTTTAATTATAAAAAAAATACTATCTTTTATTTAACTTTTAATAATTAATTTTCTGATTTTAGAATGAAGTGTCTGCTCGCTACAACCAATTAATTACTACAAAAATCTACATTATGAAAATATGTATAATAAATATTTGGATATTTTTGCGCCATTCGACTGTTGGTTGAGATGTATTTACCGAGAGAACAAGTAGTAAATGCAAAAAATTGAGCTACGAGCGCTTTTCAAGTCTCTTACGAAAGAAGGAGAAAAATCCAATTAGTTAAACTCTTGAAATAACTACCAAGTAAGTATTCACATTGATGATGCTGTTGGGAGTTAACGTTCTGATGAACTTAATCTCGAAATACATTTTTTTCGACGCATTTTAAATTTAGTATATGATAATAATGATCACGGCTATATATGAATAATTAAGATATGTTGCTGAAATACGATCAGAGGTCTGAAACACGAAAGGCCGTAGCGAGCGCGTCTGTGGCGCCGCCTTATCACGTGCCGAGCTACAAGTAAACCAATTTCGTACACTACGTTAACCTCATGCATGCAAAGTTCGCCGAGGCTCCGCAGCCACCGTCTGAATTTCAATATCCAAACAAATTATTACGTGTAACGCCGGATTTAAAGATGTTGAGTTCGAATCTGGTAATTAAATGCGGCGGTGACCCACCTCGATTGGGGGTTGGGTGCAAATTTGTAATGCCCAAGGCATGTCACTGGTTTACAGGATGTCGCTTTCCCAATAGCCTAATCCAGTGCTGCATTCAATCAAATCTGTTTGTCTGAGCTGTCTGTGTCTAGGCGGCCGTGCTAACCCAATAATGGAGACTGCCTCGTCATGATGTATGCCGAAATCGTAGGCGAATATTTGGACTATTCATCATTACTCCATGTTGCAAAATACTTAAATTTATAACAAACAAAATCAAACTATTTTACTTTACACTAAAATTTAAAACATAAAATAAGTTTTATCAGAATATTACAATGTCTTGTGATAAAAATCATACATATTATTTTAGTTAATATCACGCTTTAACCTAAAATCTACTCTCTTTGTGTATCAAAGACAGGTAGTGTTTCCTTGAATTCTAACCAAAGCATATACTGATTGCATTCAATGTTGGTTAACCATACTTATTATGGGAGAATTGGTTATACATACATATAATACATATGTTTATGACATGCATATAATTTATAAATATAATACATCATACATCGAAAAATATTACAATTATAAGATCACGGGCATCAAAATTAGAGAGACTCAGGGATCCCAAGCATTTGAAGTCAAGCTATTGATGAATTAATCAACACAATATATTGACATTTTTTTAAATTGATCATTCTAAGAATAAAAAAAGCTATTCATGACATGCTTCATAATTAATCGATATTTTGAATTTTTTAACTAATCAATATGACGCGTAAATGACACGTACACTTGCCGCCGACTGAGTTCTCGCGGCACGTGTCACCTGTACGTTTTACTCGCACTTGGCACATCCTATCAGACGCGAGCGAAATAAAACATCGCGGCTATAGCAAACAGAACCGAATATTACTGTTTTCATTTTTTTCGCAATTGCGGACAATAAAGAACAATGATTTTTATATTAAAAGAGTTATTTAAGAAAAATCAAGAAATTATGATCCCTATCGGGACGGTTAGGTTAAAAGTTATAATCCATAGTCAAATAAGAGATTCGATTATATTAGAATAGCTATCACAATTCAAAAATGACATAAATAGATAATTCATAAATCGAATAGAATAGAATAATTATTTAATAGAAATTTTTAATATTAAAGTTAATCTAACAGAATTATTCAATTGATTAATGAATTTAATCCGTGTCGAGATAGTGTTAATTGAATATTGAACCTGTTTGATCTAATCCATTTAACCAACGGTCAATTTATGTTGCATTTCAAGTCTCCATTTGCGGATCCTCTCTGAAGCGTGTTGTTTGAATGCCGAAATGTAACAAGCCAATTGACACCGCATCCTCAAGGAGGAGGTGGAGGAGGTGGAGGAGATAGTTCAAGTCTCCAACTTCCTGAGTATGCAGAAGGCCGGAACTCCTTGTCCAAAGGTGAGGAACGTGGCTTCGACAAGAGTTTCAACTGAATACGTCCAAGGGTCGAGTTCGTCTATACTTATGGAAACTATGTTGCCAAAGAAATAAAACGTCATAGAGTTAAAAAAAATCATAGCATCTGTCATCTATACGACATTCAAATAACGTTCAAGTACGTTATTTATTTAGTCCAATTTGATTTATGCGATTTTTTTTATATATTTCTTCGGCAATAAATTGTAATGAAATATGAAAAGTTCATTGCTTACCAAAATAAGTAAATATATATATTTGATGTAGCAAAATGGAAACCATACGAATAAATTTACATTCAGCGTAGAAAAAACCCTCAAAATTGGTTCTTTGAGAGTCTTTGCAAGCACAATTTCTAAAGAAACATTTTCAATATAGATGATATTGAAATTTGTAATACTATAACAAATAATTGGCTCGGACGAATTTATATTTATTTGAGAAATAAATTGTCTCGAGTGCTTGCCGTTTGTGTGTAATCCGTTAAACCAAAGCCATTCCTGGACCCTTGTAGCAAGCGACCTGTGATCAAACGGAATGTGAATCAGCTCCACTGAATAATAGCAGAACCAATATGGAGATGCCAACTGAGGCTTCCGGCCAAGTAAGTACTATTACTCCATTACGCCTAAAAGCATTCAATACGCTTTAATAATAATTCAATATTGCAATCATTTCAGATATATTCATACATTATATAATGCAATTGTATTGTTTCATTTCAATCGAGAACCTATTCATCAAACCTGGCCTATCCACGTGATGCGATGTCATCATCAGTCTTAATCACAAAGGACACCATATTCCCATTATAGCCATCAGTGTAAATCCACAACTATCCAGAGATACCATGGGGATAATTTTTCTCCCTATTATGCTTTCAAACGGTATTCCGCATTTTTTAAGTCGTATAAATCTCACGATTTAATTAAAGGATTATATAATAAAGCTTCTTGGCTCTAAAAGATGAATTTGAAAAAATCTCGACGCTATTTCAATAACTTTCATTACCCTGAAAGGAATTTGTGGAGCATGAAGCTGTATTTGAGATAAGACTAGATGGACTTGTTATATTATATAATTCTAAAATTTATACTCAATTTATTTATGAAAATAAAATAATATATCCTTTTAGCTATTGATATTATATTTATAATATAAACTTTTATTTAAGCCTATTATGAAACCTAATTTGATACAATACACTACAAAAAACAAAATTAAACCCGACGTGTTTTATTACGGAATTACTAATAATTTAATAATAAAATAAAATAATACTAATAACTTTTTGGCATCTTTTTAAGAGATTTTATAATATTTCGGCATAAGAAATCGATCTTATTGTATCTTAAAAAAAATGCAAATATCACTTTTATATCTGTTATACATTAGAATCAGAAAAAATGCGTCTAATAATTTCTCTTGTTCTCTTACGATGATTTTTTAGTAAGATACGACTATCAAATTGTTAGGATTACTTTTAATAAAAGTACAATAAATGTTAAATTTTGGTTCTACAGCTTTTAGTTTAAAAATTATTAACGTTTTAATAACTCCACTGTGAAGTTTACATACAATTGATTAAGCATTTTCCCAATGATTTGTGTGATACACTATACATTTTACAGGAAGACATTTAATAAACTATTTTAATCATATTTTTTTTAAAAACCAACAGTATTTGGCCAAGTTTAACTAAAATATTTATTATTTAAAAATGGGTCAGGTTGGTCAAACTTAATATTAAAGTAAAACAAACATGAAATAATATCAAAATTAGCAATTTTTAAAATATATTTGAGGTACACTCTCGATTATCCGTGCACTTTGTAATGCAACCGGCAATTGATATATTAAATTAAATTATTAGTTAAAAATTTAAAGTAAAGAAAAAAATAAAATGACTTTATATCGAATCTTTAGGAAGAATAAGGATTTAATTACTCAAACCGTTCGCGGACGCACCTGAACGCAAACAAATTAAACTTTAGTGATTAGAACATCTAAAAACTAAGATAAGATATTTAAAGGGACATAAATAAGTGATCCTTCTGTTAATTATTATCCTAATAAAGACACGGATGAATAGAAATATATAGTCTATAAAAAAAACTTTATTTGGTCAAAATGCTAAACTAAATACTATTGGCTTTCAACTTATAAGCGATGCGGATATTATTTATTATCTCAACCAAGAGAAAAAAAGATTGAAAATGGAAGTGAGGAACAGAAATTATCAATTGTTTTAGCCGCAACATAGCAATAACTACCGTAGACACTTTATTGAAGTACATAGACTAATGGAAGTATATATAAAAGTGCCTTAAAAAAATCATTTTTAAGGCACTTAGGAAAATTAAAAAATATGGGTGATTATTACAGATTTTTTTAATAAATATTACCACCTTAAAATAAAAAAATCTTCTGTATAATCTGTCTTAAAATGAAATAAAAATCAATAGTTCGGATTATTCGTGCGACCCCTCCGGATAATCTTGAATGTTCTCTATTGAAAAATGTTTTATTGCAGCAAAATCGTTTTACATGTCCATTTCAAAGGTCTGCATTCATTGCTAAATGAACTTACAGAAATATTATTTAATTTATACAATTTATATTTATATAAATAATTAAGACTAAAGTATGAATTTATCTATATTCTAGATAAATAAAAAAGGTATATTTCTTCCAAATTTAATTTATTAAAATTTAATAAAATGTTCATAAACACTTTTATTTAAAAATCCATTGGAGACGATTAAAAAATATTTATCTATTAATAATATTTGGTGTTGTTTTGCGTCGTATTCATGCATTCGTAAAAATAAGCTAGTATTATGACTTGTATGTAACATACATATTATTTCGATCAGTTCGAGAACTATGAATTCAGTGAATTCTTTATAACACTGTCCAGGGTTTATATATGAAAAATAGCCCTATAACTTTAAATGTTTTATAAAAACATTTATGTAAGTAATTGGAATTAATTAATTTAATGCTATCATCCTTCTTTGAATAAATAATATAATTTTCCATTGTAGTCAAATAAATAAATAAATAAGTGAACTCAAATCAAAATTGTATATTATTCTTATTATAACAATTGTTGTTTCAATAAAATGTATGTATCATTTGAATATAAAACGTGCTGCATTAAATTAGTTATCTTAAATTACCATAAATATACATTTGAATATTACACATGTTACAACAATTATTTAAAAAACTCGAGAAATTTAACATTTGTTTTTTTTTTGCTCGAGTAGTGGCAAAAACGTTGAGAAATATTTTTTTTTAAGTAAGACTTAAAAAAGAGAATGTGGAAAAAATAGTAGTAATTGGTCCGAACTCTCTGAACAGTATAAAAAATCCGTGCGCTTAAAATACTAAAAAATGCATAGCATGCAGACCGGCACTTTAAAAGCACATATAAAACACTTGTTAATAAATTTTCCAACAATTATGCTATCACACCTCGCACAATTATTTCACCTGATAAAACATTTTTCACAGAGCCATACACTCGTTCTGAAACATCACGTTTTCACTAATTACACATTCAACGGGAATCTCGCCCGTTGTTTCGTTTTAATCATTGCGCTACCTATCGCCGCCCATTTCGCCTGCACTTTTCCATTTTTCCAGCACATTTTTCAATGTGAGTTGTTGCGTTATAATTGGAGAAAGACAAAGAGTAATGGTGTAATAATAAGGCTTTGAATTATTGTGCAGGAATGATATGAAATATAAAGGGGCGGCCCCTCGACTGCGCCTGCCAGTGACTTTTACTTTTCGCCCCTAATTAATGCCATTAGTTTTTTACACGAAACTATAATTTAAATACGGCGGCGCACGGCTCCGCCGAGGGGTTTTCATTAAAAACGTGCTTTTTAATATGAAACCGACGCAAATTTCGCTGATATTTATTGCCGGGGCCGGTTGTATACGTTTTTCCAGAATTTCGAACACAAAAAGAGCATATTTCTTGTTTCCATTCAACGTATTGCTCACAATAAGTTCGAACATTCTTTCTTTTCCTCTTACGACTTTATGAGTAATGTACGTTTTAATTTTATTCCAATAAATAAATCATTTTAATTATCTTCTTATACAGTTTTTCTATAAATATATAATAATACAACATATCTAAAACTTAGGTTATCAAAAACTCTGTGAATTTGTTTGACAGTAGAGTGGCACTTCCGGAAACCGAATTGATGTTTTAGAATTATATTATTTTTTATTAAAAATGGTCTCAATTTTATAAGATAGAGTTTTTAAAAAAATTTTGACAAAATTTGCATCAAGCTTTTTGGTCTATTGAACTCTGCCTTTTCTGGATCTTTGCCAATTTTTGAAATCATAATAATCTCAGCTACTTTCTACTGATCTCTATACTATTCTAGCATTAGTACAGCATTAAATATATATCTTATTAGCTGTAAGCACTTCACTGGAGCTTCCTTTAACAGCTTTCCAGTAATTAAGTCCTAACCTGGAGCCTTTTTTGGATTCAGGTTATTTTTAGTAAAGTGCTTCAAGAAATTTTTGGTAAGGTGCTTCAAGAAACTTTAGTATCTCTCCATTGTCTACTGAGTTTGAGGTCACATCGTGTGGTTTGAAGACCGTTTTTAGATGTTCGGCAAAGACCCTGGCCTTTTCTTTGTCGTTTCTTGTCCAGGCTTCATTAGAATCTTCTAATGGTATTTGAAATTTCTGCGGTTGTTTCAATTTTTAGTAGCATTCCAAAGTGTACCTGGAAGAAAAAAGGTATTGCTCTGCGGCATTTCTAGATATAACCCAGGTCTTTGACAGAGTTTAGCATGAAGGACTACTGTACAATATTTAAAATAAATTTTCCATATCACTTTTATATAATATTAAATTCATATATCTCTAACAGACATTTCCGCGTCATGCAAAATAAAAAAAGAACAGGGAAGCGTAATTGTCCCAACCCTATATTTACTTTACACTGCTAATATGCCCAACACTGAAGACACTCTGATCGCCCCCTTCACAGCTTTCCTGTCATCACACGAGAAACCAGACAAAGCATCCAAAATGCTTAAAACAGTTTAACAAATATTTACCGTTGGCTAAAAATGTGGAATATTATTCCGAATCAAGCCAAGTCAGCCCATATAACTTTTGCCTTAAGAAAGAGAAACTTTCCTCCTTTAAGCATCGATGGTGAGCTACTACCCCAGACAGACTCAGTTAAATACCTAGGAATGTGTTTAGATCGCCGTATAAACATTAAAAAACACATTAGGAATAAAAGAAAGTAATTAGGAATACAATTTCGAAATCTCCACTGGCTCAGGAGACCATATTCAGAATTATTCCTAAATAATAAACTGCTAATCTATAAATCCATATTGCGTCTGATCTGGACATATGGTATTGAAATCTGGGGCACAGCAAAATTCTCGAATATAAAAATAATAGATCGCTTCCAATCCAAGACGCTACGCATGATCACGGGTGCACCCTAGTTTGTGCCCAATGACGTAATTAGAAATGACCTAAAAGTCAAGTAAAACAAATCGAGTCTTACACCAATAAATATAATGTAAGACTAAGAAATCATCCCAATTAACTGGCATCACAGCTCACAAAGGAAAAATCAAGTACGAAGAGGCGGTTAAAAAGGACCAGAATATTTGATATTATAAAAAAGGCTGAATAAGGCCGATTAAGGCCGACAATATGATTTTTTGGTGTGTAATTGTAGAGAAAATCGACGACACGTTCGCATCACGTCTATCGACTAACTGAACCTAATAGGCCAAACAAAGTAGCGTCGCTATGCGATACGATCTCATCTCCACTATCCACATCATACACACACACGAACACACACATCCCGACTATCCAGTCTCACAAATCGCCGCGTTCTCCACATCGTTTCACTCGGCCGGTAAATAAATTCAATGCCGGCGCGCCAAGTGGAAAACAAAACTTGTGTCCTGCGCGCGCCCGCACCTTAAATTAGCTGTCGCATCCAGAAAACCTCGGCATGATATATGGAAATTACATTTTACACCCGGTTCTTGTTGCGCACCCGGATATATATATATATATATATAAATATATGTCTGGGTGTGTGTGTGTATTTATATTTTTTTTTCTCCCACCTCGGGCGCACTCACTCCAGCCGACGCCAGTTTTCCTTCGCGGAAAATTTTCACCGGGAAAATTGAGCATTGTAAAATTGTGCTCAGGTGGCGGCGACACGTGCAAAAATAGGTCGGCCGGTGATTGAAATATAAATATGTGAAATGATCGAAATATGAAATATTAATGGCGCGAAAAACTCTACTCTTTGTAAAAAAAAAATCAAATACGTCGATTCAACTCAATCGTATAATTACGTACATGTTTCCTTTCGAAACCACATATATAAATACGTTTCATGATCATACGTTAAATAAATAAATACATACATATTCTTAGATAATGTAACGATTTTTTTTACCTCTAGCGATTGTACCACAAAAAATGTAAATGGCTAAAACGATTTGAATGAACTAATTGTTATTTAATACATTTTAATTTGAAGAACATAGGCAATGAAGATTTTGACTACGTATAATTCTTATAAATTTTAGGAAGATCCCACTGATCTGTAAGAATTCTAAAAGTGGTTCCTACCAACCACCATCCTCATGACCGCTAAAGAGGTTTAGGAGAAATTAAAATTAATTTGGGGGTCCCAGAAATGTTTAATGCAAAGTAAAATAATTGTTATCTGTTTTTTTATTGTAAATGTTAAACAAAAAATAGCAATAAATAAATTCGTTCTCTATTTTACATCTCGAGTAAAATAGAGCATAAATAGGTTAATAAAACACACGCAATCACATTCATTGTACGGTCGGCCTTGCATGGTTAGCTAAAATAAGTCAATAGAAGAGTTAATAAAATCCTTAAATAAGAGATTATTTCCTTAATTTTGTTTAGAAAGTTATGAAGATTACAATCGTTCACTACTTAACACGAAAATTCACTAAATATCTAAAAGTGCATATTAGGATCGATTTCATGAACCTATTAATTCAGAACAACAATGATTTGGGGCTCAATTTTTTTAATTTAAAAATGACATTGGTTGCTTATATGAATTATTTTCTTAAACTAATGAAACTAATTTTAATCCACAGAATCATCAATTAAGTTTAATCAAAACTAAAAGTATAATATCGGAGATAGGATCTTTCACAATTGCAAAAACAGGATAAAGATTTATTTGCTTATTGTCAACACTAAACGACTTCTCATTCTGACCTTAGCTGATGCCTTAAAAATGCGATGACATTCTTCCCTTATTTATCCTTGATTGGGTGTATAGTTTTTGTAAGTATACTAATAATTCAAATAATTCCATAATAATATTGAAGTAATTCGTTTATTTATACAGGAATGAGGATCCTCATACGTGGATTTCATTGGAATTATACCGCGAATTTTAGTTACAAAAATAAACACCATTTTTTTATATCTTCCATTATGGGTCATTTATTGTACAAAAGCTATTGATTTATTGTCTATCTTCCTATTTAGTAGAACATGAATATAGTTCAGTTATGAGCCTCATCACAAAAAAATGAAGATCTCTTGGGGCCTTACGAATGCTACTCACAAACATAGAAATAAACCTAAAGAATCATATATCTCCCCATAAGTTTCAATTAGTGTTTTATCTAAGAAAAAATGCCGTAGCTCATTTCTTATTAGGTATTTAAATTCCATTAAAATTAACGTAGCTTTTCCTATGTCGCAAAGCGTTACTCCACTGTGCTATATTGCAAAAAATCAAGAGCAAAGAGATAGGTTTCACTAATATAATTTTTATTTAAAAAATAAAAATAATAGATACTATTTAAAAATCCTTTTGTTTTATTTTTGCGTCATTATTTAACATTTAGGACATCAAATATATGTATTTTTTTATTATGCATTTATTACACTTCTTGGGTTCTTGATTAGGTTTTTGTTATATGGGCATAATAAGTTTGGGAACCACTAAATTATGAGCCTTCAACAGGCTTTGTAAAACCTAAATATTATTATAAAGCCTCAAGCTTTTCATATAACTTGTAGATCATCTTTAAGTTAAAAATGGCTGTTTTTTATGAGACAATGAGTTGACGATTAATATAATATGAAAGTCATATATATACAAAACAACTTAGCCCCTAACTTTTTAATCTTTTTAACCTAATCCGTTAACCCTAACTTCCTTAAATTTTTCAGATCTTTTTGTTAATAAGTTAGAACATATGCTACACAGTCTGGTTGTATGTAATAAAAAAAATATGTGAGGGGATGTTTATAAATAAAATCGTAAGATACTTTGAGTGTGTAGTTTAGGTATCTAAAGTTATATCTATAATAATACAAATATCTATTTTTTTAATTTATTTTTATTTATTTGACTGTGGTGGATAAATGGCAGAAAGATTCCAAAAGCCATTCAGCCATATTCAAATTTTAAAAATGCAAGGGAACACTAATATTTTCACCAGTGTCAAACCACGACACTTGTTAATTTTAATATTATTTCAGTTGAATTTAAATTAATATTATTTGTTTTATAATTATTTATTTAACGCAGGATAGATAGCATTAAATTAATTAATTCCAACGCGCCAAACTAGCCACATAAATATTATTTTATAAAACATGCGGAGGTAATGGGTCTCTTCCTCTCACACACCCCCTGGCAAGTAATATAAAGAATTCCCTAAATTCATAGTTTTCGGTGGACACCTATCCGACTACTAACTTATAACAGTCGCGGTTAACTTACATTATCGAAATAATATGTTTTCTATAAGCTAAAACCCTAATATTTAAACTATATTAAAACAATGATACAAATTATTGGATTTATATCATATTAAATTATCAAAATAATAAATTATCGGATTAAATATATTATATGACATTAAACCTACACAGTCAAAGCAGTAGAAAGCTGAAACCTGGGTGTGTGGTTTGTGGCGTACATGTGGCGCTTGAGTTGAACGCTTTGGATATTACGGATGGACTAACATTCGGAATAGTATAAATTCCTGGAACACTTTAAGGATATCACCGTGGGAGATCTTAGCAGTTGTCGATAACGTGAAGAGAATAAGAATATATTATTATAATCGATCTTATTAGCGACAGGCTGTACTTAATTGCGGATTATTGTAATCAAAGATAATAAAATATTATAAAACGTTTAGAATAAATTTGACCTAAAATGGAACCAAATTTAAATATTTATTATTTTTGTAAAATTTAAATGTGTCATTTTTATTTCGTGTCGACACATTGCATTGTGCAGCATCGTTCTCTGAGGACCATCTGAAAATGACAAGAATCACTTGCAGTACTGCATTGTGTTCCAAATGCAATGCCATATACCCACAAACGTCTGCCAGTTTCAGAATATGTATTTTTTTTAATACGCGAAGATTCGACGTTATTTATTTATTATTATCGATGGATCAACAACGTTTATTTATACAAATATTCTATAGCGTATCGAATAAGTCCTCTTATTATTATGACATGTAACAACCTTTTTCCGCGCTTCGAGCGTGGGTAATGTTTTTCATATATTATGAACGAGAAAATCTTACTTTTCCATATACACATACAAGTTCACAAATTCCCACATATACGTAGATAGATCCACAGCACAGATTGTAGACACGTTTTGGAGTAGTGACTTTTCCGGTTGAGTCCCCCGACACTGCTAGCCTACGGCTTATTGATTCGAGGAAATTGAAAATACTTGTGTCTACAAAAGTCTTCCTTTCATACGGCGCCGTCACCTACTTATTACCTTCCACATATCACCGGCTTCTACCTCTTACCAAATATACGCCGATCGCGGATTATTAAAGGCCGGATAAGCAAAATCTTCTTATCGCGACATAGCTACCTCCCCACCTTTCGTTTTTACACTAGATAAATGCGTTACGGATTGATGTCGGAAGTTTTAAGAGCCGTGTATCGAAAGGTAAATCAATTTGTTATTATTATTCAAATATATGTGGATGGATCAAGTGACTATTATAATGTTTAATATAAAGCTCTATTTTTAATATATTAATAAATGTTTAATAGCTTAATGTCTGAGACGTTTCATCATAGGGTAGTTTATTGTGGTTTAGTAATAACGTACAGTTATGTCGCTGTCGTGTATGGAATTCCTCGAAAGCTTTTAAACGGTGTCCGATTCTCTCTCGTACGCTTTCTCTTCAAACCCAATCAACGCATTCTTGCAAAGGTTTTAGAGATTCCTTTCCCTTTCACATAGGCCCCATAATATATTTGCTTTCATCAATCTCACCTCTTTTATTTTCGTCTCTCGCTTTTTGTAATGTGATTTCTGGGTCATGAAAACGTCTCGGAGAAATATCGGAGAGTGAGAACATTCGTAAAACACTCTCTGATTTCATGGAGTATGCTAATAATATTAAAATACTTTTAAATTTAAACGGGTATTGGCTGCGCAGAAATATTTTCCCCTCTCCCGTTTGTTTTATGAGATAGATTACTAAAACATCAAACTGAAAGCTACTGCCAACAACGGATCAAGAACAGAAATTTCCATGATTACCAGAAGCAACTCGCTGAATATTACTTATTGATTAATAATTTCAGTGTTTGTTAAACCGGATCGAAGGGGGGTGGCTTTGTTCCTCGGCTGCTTTCCTTATCGTAATTTTTCTTTGCTTTCGATTAGATATGCAGGCTTCAGTTGACAGTTATAGGTGAATGGAAGATGAGGAAGGGGTGGATCTCTTTGTTCGGGCGTCCTTTGTGCCGTTTTATTCCGGGAGAGGCGACGGTGTGGGTGAAATGTAAGCGAGGCCGGTCTTATGATGGGCATAAAAGATATCCAATTTCAGTTTTTTTGACTTTTTTATATTTGTGTAAATTTGGACCCTCGCGCGAAAATGAGAATGCTCTCAGGGGCTATTTGCATTTTTGTGTTTTAAAATTGCGCAAAATAACACACCCCGCGAAGGGGAGAAATTTTATTATTACGCTTTTTTTTATTTACAAGAGACCCGGAAGCAATGAATGTAGCACTTTTGATTTTAAAACTTTTTATTGCTTCATCGAACGTTTCCGCCGGCTTTACGACCAGATTTGTCAAATGAACGTCTGCGAAAATTGTTTCCAGTTTTAATGTCAAAATTGTAAGTAATAACCTTCGATGTAAATTTCCCAATTTGTCGGAAATTGGAGATGTTTTATACGATCGTTTATTATTTTAATCTTACAAATAGAAAATAATAATTCACATATGTTTATTTTATTAAATTCATTCAAAATTTGTACAAACTTTAATATGTTATTAACTATGAATTACTTATTCCTTAGCTTTAACTAGCATTTTTTTGAATATTTCAATTTAACTATTAAAAATATCTAACTACATTAATAATATTAAATTTTGATAATACAGGAAATGGAAAAAAAAAGGTTTAAAAAAGGTTCTCGGGCTCCCTTGAATGAGAGAATATTGATTTCCATTAAATATGTTTTATGTTATTAATAGTATATCAAAATAGTACAATCTAAATAGTTAGGCGGGAAGGTTTGGGCTATACGAAAAGATTAGTAATCGTGCACAAATATAAGATTATTGAGGCATACGTCAATCGCGATAAATTATTTTTTTATCGCAATATAAATTTTGAATGGGAAAACCCATGATTGCTTTGAACTCAACTTGTTCCAAAAATAAAACAAATCATTTTCTGAAATATATATTAGTTTGTCGAGATGAAAATTAGGGATCTTGCATTGTAATTTGTAAGCATCAGTTGTGTTACAATCTATGGGCATACAAGAACGTTTTTTCTATTAGTAGAGCGTTATTTTAATAAATATTTTATTTTAAACAATATATAGATTTTATACCTAACATTATGTATATATAATGCCGAAAAATTTAGCGGTTTTTGCAATTTCTAATGCTATCAAATAAATGATTAAATGCCCCTCAACACCTGAAAAGGTGATTAGATGCCCTCTTCATACGTTATTTAGCGACCGAAAAAATTAGCTGTTTTGGGTATTTCTAATGCCATCATAAAAGTGATTAGATGCTCTCTCCATACGTGAAAAAAAGTGATTAGATCCCCCCCTCCATACGTTATTTAGCGACAGGATAATTTAGCCGTTTTTGCAATTTCTGGGCCATCAGAAAAGTGAAAAAAAGTGAATAGATGCCCCTTTAATACGTGAAAAAAAGTGATTAGATGCCCCCTCAATACGTTATTTAGCCACCGGAAAATTCAGCCGTTTTTGCAATTTCTGAGGCCTTCAGAAAAGTGAGAAAAATGCCCTATTTTTATACATTGTTCAGGCATTTTTAGAAATTCAACCTATTTTGCAATTTTTAATACCATCAAAAAGGTGATACAATGCTCTGTTTTTATACATTTTTCAGCGACTTAGAATAATTCAGCCGTTTTTGCAATTTTTAAGGCCATCAAAAAGTGATTAGATGCCATCGCCATACGTATTTCGGCGACTGAAAAATTTCTATGCTCTATTTCCAAACATTTTTCAGCGACCGTAGGCAATGTGTTAAAAAAGACAATATTCTTTCTAATTTTATTTAACAAACATTTTATTCTAGACTTCCTATTATTTCGTAAGATGAATCATTTTTAAAAGTTTATCTTCTCTATCCATTTAATAAACACAATAAAAACAAACTCTAATTATTAACATAAATGTGGAGCTGTTGTACTTTTGTTATTAAAATGTTCCACATTATAATATTCATCAAATCTATCGAAGTCTGAATTAATTTGATATAGTTTTAAGCAAATTCATTCGCCTTATCATATCATTTACTGACAGGAATTTATTAATTTATTTGCTATTCATATCGTTAAAGCCTGCTCTTATAAAAGAACATGTTTTTATTATTTTAATTATTTAATTGTTTGCTGGCATAGTTTGGTCCACACATTTATTTGAGCCTATTAGCAAAGGGATCTTTTCTTAATTTTTCTAACCATTTTATACTAGCGCTATAAAAATAATTTTGTAATATGTCCAAATATCAGCGGCTTGAGTAGAATGAAAAAATGTATGTATCAAATATTGTAATTTAATATTAATAATGTTTGCCAAAACGTTAAACTTAATTTGGAACGTTGAGTTTTGGGATATTGCAAAGTTTGCAATGCAAAATTGCACCCATGTCTCTCGTACGTAGTGGAGGACATAACTAAGATCATAACTACCTGTAACATTTAACGATGAGTTACTCATGCAAGAGCGAGATTGGTTCGCTTGCTCGCCGCGGTAGTCAAACTTTTAACAACTACGCGAAAGCTTAGATGAGATTGCGCGTCCGCTCACGAGAAAATTCACTCAACGCCGATAGCTTTTCAACAGTCCTCATCGATATCTATCAATCTATTTTTTTTTATTTTTATCTGCTGCACCACATTCCTTTTGTGGTAAATTAAATTTTATCTGCAGCGTCGGAGAGAAATTTTTGGCAGTGGCAGTCTACCGGTAACGTGTGTGTCACGAAGCCGGTCTCCTGTGCTTTCTCTCCGTCCTGCTCTCTAGTTGTCAGCGCGCGATACGATCGCTACGTGAGACGTCTAGACTCCCTAATGGCCTCGAGTAAAAACTGCCCATAGATTTTTATTCCCGCCAGAAGTGCCAAAAGATTTTCAGCGAATACACGTGCATCGGACGAAGCACAACAATGGACTGCAGGCGACTGCATTCTAAAGTTTTCGTCATAAAAAATGCGATAAAACAAACATAATGCATTCAGGAAGTAATGCGACCGACATTCATAGTCACTCAAAATATCTCGATTATAATTAAAATATTTATCATTTGTACAGGTTTAATTGAACAATATCTCTGTATAATCAATTTTACAATTATCCATTATCTTTTTCGTCTCTTTGTGAAGTTTTGCTTTGGCGTTTCTTTAATTACTAATTAAAAACATTCATGATTTTAAAATTTAATTTGGTTTTTAATTCAAATAATTCTGTATTTGAGCTTTAAAAGCTCGCTATCGACCGTACTGGATGACGCTTACTCGACCTGAACTTGACAGCCGACGATTGACAGTTACGTTGCCACTACGCTTGACGGTGGAATTTGCTATTCAACGTTTTACAATTGAAAAAATAAACATTCAGACAAAGATGAACGAGTAGTTAAACTGCTTACAACGACTTCAACAGAATAGCAAGAATACATTTTTAATACTTTTTTAAAAATTAAACCTTTTTTTTAATCATGGATGTTGAGTAGATATAAAATTATGGCAATTTTCAAGAAAATAACAACTATTTTAAAAAAAAATATCATAAATTTATTTTAAGCTGTAGTTTTATTCATTGTTTTAGTTTCTAATCGTAATTGTTCATACTTCCTAGTTTTATTTATTATCTGATTGTTTTAACCCTTTCAAGGGCCAATTATTTCTAGATGGACTTTTTTTGGTAACACTAGTTAAAAATATTAATTTAAGGCAAATGTGGAAAAAAAAATATATAAAATATAAAAATAAATTTAAAAAAAATATGTTTTTTTAGATAAAGTCATATATATTTAAAATTAAAAGATAATAAAAAGATTAACATATATAGAATGTAAAGTAAGTATATACATATATAAAAAAACAATTATATTGAAACTTTGGATATCGTCAGATAATGTTTCTTTATCAGGAAGTGAAAACATCAGAAATATATAAAACAATTTATATTGTTTATAATAAAACAAAGTGCAAAGAACATAAATCATCAATAAAAAAAGTTAAAAATAGAATTTTACCCTGATAAAACTATTTTTTTCTCTCTAGTCAAACCACCGCGTCCGCTGGCCACCAAAAAAACTGACATATGATTGTTATGTTACGGTTATTAAAAAAAATCTATTCATCGTGTTGGTGACGAATTCCGCTAAATGTCCCTATTTTTAAAAATTAAATACGCGCTTACCATGTCATTTTTGAAGCGAATTAAATCACTGAGAAGCCCGCTTCCCACGGCTCGCGAAAGGGTTAATTAAGTCACATCACAAGTTATTTTATAAAATATGCCAAAATACAATATAATTGCAGTGAATAATGAAAATTTAAACTTAAATTAAGATTATTGTTTTCCTTATTATGTATTTAAAATGAGTATTAGGGGTATCCGTATATTTAATATATATTTATTTGACTACGATGGATAAATAGCATAAAAAAAGATTCCTTAGCGCCATTCATCTAGATAAAGATTCGATAAATATTCTAATGACTTTAAAAAAAACATGTCCATGGTCCTCTATAAGAGAAATCATGCACATGGTCACGATCCTCAGAAATGAGGGAAAGTGGATTAATATAATATCTTAATCTTAATAGATAAATACAATAATATGTAATCGCTTCACGACTCAAAAAAGATACAACGAGAATGAGTCTCTCACAATAATATACCCCTAAGTATCGAACCACGACACAGGTTAATTTTTAATATTATTTCAGTTAGATTAAAATTTATATTATTTGTTTTATCTAAATAATAAATTCAACGCAAGATAGATGGGCATTAAATAATTAATTCCAACGCGCCATAAATATTATATTTTATAAAACATGCAGAGGTAATGGGTGTCTTTCTCTTACATACCCCCTGGCCGGTGTTATAAAGAATTCCCTTAGTTCATAGTTTTCATCGGACACCTATCCGACTACTAACTTAGCTTAGTCGCGGTTAACTTGCATTATCGAAATATATGAATATCACCTATATAACTACATTAATGATTAATTACGGATTCTCTAATAGCTTCAACTTTCTTTCATTTATCTAAGAGATTTTAATATTACACTAGTATAAAAATCTTTTGATTTGAATGAAAAAATAAATATCAATTCGCATGTCACTTTGTCAAATATTGTCAAATAAAGTGCTACCTACATCAAAATAAATAATAGTAATCGATGAAGTCAGACAATGTGAATACGATGGATAAAGAATTGCGTTCTATTCATAATTTTAACTAAGGTCTTGCATTATCGTTTAAATATAAAAAATATCTATAAATCTTCTAGGTTTTTTTCCTACGAATTGCTTCTTTTAATCGTTCCAATTTATCAAAGAACTTTTCTGCTACTAACATGTTTATGCATGTATAATGAATTATTCCTATATAATTCTATTATACAAATAAATAAACTTAAATAATATAAATAATAGCATATGAAAAATAATAAAGCATTTAAAAATGAAAGCCTTTTATATAACATCTTGTATTTAGTTAAAGTATAAAGAAGAAAAACGCTTTATTTTAAATAGAAATTTTTTATCTATAATTATCATGTTAGCTAATTATAAATGTTCAAGACAATTCAGACGAGTTGTGTATAATGGAATCAAAGAGAACTTTCTCTTTGCCAGGAGGAGTCTGCACTAAAATTAGATCCATCCTCAAAGACGTCTCTCTAAATATGCCATGTCCGTACAAACAGACATGTTTTATGTCTGAAAACTATTTTAATTATATTTATCCGTTTTATTTTATTTATTCACCCATAATACACTTGTTTCTATCATAAGATACGTCAATATTTCTTATAAATTGTCATTTCGATTTGTTCGCGGTCTCCAAAGCTTCTTTTTCTTGTCTCTGAAGCGCATTGTTATTAGCTTAATGTCAGTGCAATAGTTCTACTGAAGCTACCGGACTATGACGATCGAATAGTACTGGCTGGCAGGTGTCTTTTTATCCATGCGACATACTTGCTCCTTTTTCGCTGTTCCGCAATATGCTGTCGGACGTGATAATAGAAATTCTTTCAACTATCCACCGGGACAACACGATTTCTAAATTTTTAATATGAGTCTTTTCACTTACGAGACAAAAACGTGATCTAATTTTTTTGTTACATGACCGATATATTTTTTAAAATAAAAAATATCGCGATTAATCGCAGAATCAAAGCATTTCTCGCCTGATTGGAGCGAAATTTTCAATTAAAACAAAACGGATTAACTCCGAATAGGATTTGACGGTACAATGGCCGCGGCGAGTGTATTATCAAAACGTGATCCATTGAAACAAAATGACCCGTCGAAATTCCTTTTCATCCCAGCGAAAACCTTTCCCGGTCCATTCTCTCCCGGAGACATTTTACAGATATGTATTTTTTTTCTCCCCTGAACCAATCTTCGCCTGAAAACTTCAATACGGTGATAGGAGCCACCCACTTTGTTGCAGTACAAAAGCCAAACGCGATTAATCGAAAATAGAGGGCAACCGGAAGGACATTCGTCTGAATAGAAGTCCACGACCTGTGAAGAGTCATCTATTGCACAAAAATATAAGTGACCATCACATAAAGCCAATTATTTTATAATTAATAAATATAATACTGCGAATAAATAAGAAAATATTCAATTTTCATATCGTGCGAAATTTCTATCCCTCTGTAATATCCACCGATTTAAATTCATTTCAAACGTATATTTGCTCACGCTTTACCATATTTTTCCATTTTCGGAATGACCAGCCAACACTTTTAAAATCCTCTCAACCTAATGTGCATTTAATATCGTCTAGACTAGTCTACCAAATATATTAGCAATTCAAACAAAGCGTATTGCTCAAACGCGAAATGTGATTAAAGCAACGTCGCTATATGTATATCGCGTGAATGGATTTGCCAATGCATTTCCATTTTGATTAGTTGTCGTTGTTTTGTATTCCCAGGCCGGTCAATGACATTGATTAGCTCTGTAATCCCGCACGGAAGCCGAGACGGATGGTCACCGCACCGGTGCAATTTCTATGATTGCTGTCACCAGACAAACTGAAGGCGAAAATTTCAACAGGGTACTGATGCATTGCACTCAGCCAGATTCGATTTCGCAATCTTCACTATGGCGTGTGATCAAATCTAGAACAATACGATACGAATCTAGAATTCGCAAAAGTAACGAAACCCAATGTACAATGAAAATAATGAAAATACATTGTAACCTTTATAAGACCTTTCCTGAAAGATTTATTTTATAAATGGCTTAAAAGATATTTAACCAAATGATTAAACAACACTACTTTCAAAATATTCTGTTCTCGAATATTGCAATACTATTTATATATTATATGATTTAAGTATATGCTAATACTAATAATAAGCATATATGATGGCACATACAACGTAGAGATTATCGAGATGTAGTGCTACTCTGGATTGACATTTCGTCAACAAAGGGCAACCGGGGCAATGTCCCAAACACATTTCTCCTAATAAAACAATAATAATTACCTGAAATATGCAAACAGAATCGTATTCGTATGTGTTTGGGCATTCTTGTGTCTGCTTTGGTCACAAGTGTGGTTGTTTGGCTGGGTAGTAGGGATAAAAATAAACGTTTCATGTTACCGTATACAAAAGGTCGCTTTTCGTTTGCTGAGTAAAGCTATATTTGGGGCAGGCTTGTATATGCCCTGCTAGTTTATATTTTCTACTCGATTCAGGGAAATAAATGACTACGTCATTGTTTTTTGCAAAGGCTACGTCGACTTTATTTTGCACTTCTCTCCTGTTAATGTTTACATGTAAAATATTTTTTGTTTGAAATTTAATAATTATTATTTTCTTGGTTCGACCTCACGGTATTGAAAATATATACGGTTATTTTTTTTTTTTTAAAAGGGGGGGACACTTCAATCTCAACATACCCCACCAGCTTTTAAAGTCACGAGCCGCCCCTGACAGACGGTATTTATTAGCTTAGCATAAGAACCGAGCACTTCTGGATACTGCAAAACGCGCTACTAAGTTGTTATAGACTTTTAAATTTACATATTCATATTTATTTTGGAAGAATGTATTATAATTCCCGATGGTTTTCGTAGAAGTTTATAATTATTTCAATTATTTAAAAAAAAAGTATGATATTTGAGGCTATTCAATTCAGACAATTAAAAAACTAAGCTTTTTAAAAAGATATAAAAATTTAGCACAAAATAAACTTTCGATAGTTCATTACTAACGAGTATATATCATGATAAGGAAAAACCTAAGCCAGCTTTTCTTCGTTAGGATGAACTGCAACCATGATATTTGGGAATAATTCGTGATTTCAAGCATTATAAGCTTAATACATCTATTATTATAAAAATAAGAAAAAGTTAAATATCATTAATAAAAATATTAGAGCAATGCACTACACTGCTTCATTAAAAAAATCATCAATCAAAAATTGTTTTCGGAAAGCTGCAATCGTTAAGGAACAGTAAGACAAAATACAAGATACAGTAGAATTTTGCTAAACTAGTTATGCGAGGTGAATTTTGTACCTCACATAACGAGTAAAAGAAGCTGTGAAAAAATGACTCGCTTAAAGAGTGACGTTTCGCATAACGAGTGATGAGGAGAAGGGAAGAAAGTATGATACATTTTTTCCATTTTAAATGTGCTCAGACATATTATTTGGCATTTGTTATGCAAAGTTTAACAACCCTTAGGTTATCCAAAGTTAATATCCCAGAAAAAACTGCAAAAAGACAGCTATAAGAGAATAAAAATTACCGTAGAAATGAAACGTATAATCATCTAAAAGGGAGAACGGGTCCTACTTTTAAGTACTTTTAAAAATATCACTACTACATGATTGACCAACTTAAGATTATCAAAAACGCATGAAAAGTGGATACTAAGAGAACCCTCAATTTTGATTGGAAGAAGCCATAGCCGGAGGGCGTTGTCAAATGTGGCTTTGAAGGATTTGAGTCATTAACCGAAGAGCCTGTCGTCGATGAGATTGTATCTTTGGCTAAAATCATGGTACTGAAGGTAGATAACAAATATATCGATTAGTTTGGTGAAGAGCTGGCCACCGAAGGACTCATGTAGCTTCATTGCATTTCACAGCAAGAAGTTGTGGAGGAGAATTTAAATCAGGGAAGAAGTTCTACAGAGTATTAAAGAGGTAAATTCGATTTATTCAACATAAGCCAAAGCTTAATATACCTTTATTGATGGCTTTAAAAATGATTGTATAAGAGTTAAAGTCGTACAAGAAGAAACCATCCAAACGATGTATGGCATCAGAAGAGTTGTATATAAAAAAAATATGGGTGATTTTCCTACATACATATAACAGAATTTTTATTATTTACAAACCCCATCTACATTTTCTTCGTCTTTTTAAACACGAATAAACAGGGTTTCACTGTAACCTTATTCAGCTAAATATAGATGTCTGTACAATAATTGAGGAGAAACCTCACAAAGATTTAGGGTAAAATCTTACCCATTTCACTTTAGATATATTTTAAGAAAGCTACGGCTAAAAATAAATTATTATAAGTCTCATGTTCCTAGACTAAGACACGAATAAACCAAACACATACACCCTTCATATTGAAGGAGTTCGGATCATCATCGAACTAGATGAAAAATCGATTCAATAAATTGTTTTTTTTTAATGCGTAGGTAATTATTTCGACAAAAAAGCTTTAAGGATTTCATCTTAACGTATCAAATTTATATCGCCTAGTTAAAGCGCTATAAATTTTGGTGTGTAATAAAAAAATAATGAAAACAGCATTAAGTTAAGCTTTTTTTTAAATAATTATTGTAGTAATACGTAAGCAAAATACTCAAATGAATGATGGATGATAACTATTTTATCATTATATTTACGATTTGTCGGAACAAATACATTGTCACAATCACAATAAATAAGAAATATAAGATATGGGGTTTTAAATAATATTTTTCTATGGTTATTAAAGCTCGAGTAGATACGACATTACTTATATTTATAAAAATATCGATTTCCTTATCCGGGCTTAATAATATTTGTTGTCAGAACAATTAAGGCCTTTGGGGAATTAGGAAAGTTGTAAAAGTTGGATGACTTCGGAGAGCTGGGAAAACACACTTTAAAACTTTCATTCAAAGTATTGGGCAGAGGGCAGGAGTGGAATTAATATATATTTTTATAAATAAAAAAAAAACAAATGGTATTTTCAGCAACAACAAAAATACTTTCTAGGTATACAACGTCTGTATTAGTAATTTGTCAAATGGACGGCCACACCGTATATGAAATTATTTTCAGTACCAGCTATTGCAAGTGAGGCGTGCAATAGAGCTTTGAGCAGTTTCTATGCTCATTTCATAAGTTTGAATCAAAGAGCGAACATTGTAGGCTTATCACGTCTGGCTAGTCCAAGTTTCAGACCTGATTTTGTCCATTGAACCATCGACAGAGCAAGTTTTGCATCAGAGCGGCTACGTTCGCGCTGCCAAATGCGCAAACAATGTAAAACATGAAGTTCGGCTCGATACATTTTACCGGTAATTTGAGCCTTTGAAAGTGTCGCGGCGAATGGGGCTCCGCAGCCAGACCACCCCCATTAAGAATCGCATAAACGCCCTAATTGAAATAATAAAGGCGTAGTGCATCGTTGAAGGCGTTAATTTGTTTATGGAGTCATAATTCAATGCAACATTATCAGCATAATGCGAGCTCAGCGAAATATCCGAGAACTTTTTGCTCTGAAAGATATTTGATACAAAGCTATTTTGTTTAAGAATTTCAGTATGAGCATTCTGCAAACAGACAATTTGGCAACAAAAAATGTATGTATGTAAATATTTACCTCGCGGTATGTGCTGCGCATTTTCTCAGACATTAATTCTCTCCGTCAAATTTACCAAAATTCCCAACTTTTTGTATATAACATTAGAAAAATATTAAACTCTAACATTTCCATATATAAATCTGAAAAACAACTGTTTATTGTTGTACATATTGATACATATAATACAAACTAAACACTGATTTTTATCCTCCAAAAAAACACGAGAGAGTTTATATATTAAAAAAAATATTGTTTTTAATTTAAAACATGTTTTTACGTATTTTAAAAATACAAACGCCAATTCTTATGGTAGGTTAAATTTCTTTTTATAAAAACATGTATTATACATAAATATGAAATGGTTGGCTCTAATAATATATAATATTTATAATAACGCCGTGATTAATAATTCAATGGGTCGAGTGTTTTTTTGCATGTAAGTATTGGAAGAGGCGGCGATGGCGGTTGGACACAATCATGGTTTTGTAGATTCTACGGAGCTATGAGGAGCCAGGCCGATATCCAGGCCAATTCGGTGACGTGTGTCCTACAAAGGGTGTTCGTGCTCTACACCTCAACTCCCAATAATTTGTTTCGTTTAATAAATTATATTAATTTCATATAATACACAATTTTTCTAAATTTCGATAACCGAAAAAAATGATACCTTATCTGGAACGATAACCGGAACTCTAGATATTTTGATCGCCTTCAAATCGATCGAAGACAAAGCGACAGCTCGCCAACAAATAGTGAGGTATCTTAAACCTTTCTCCGACGGCGAGATTCCATACAAAAATCTCAAACTATCCAATATTAGGCGGCCACTCTAAGGGCCACCCCCTATAACCTTCCTACGAATAACACAGGGTTTCAGAATATCTATTTATCACCTTCCAACCCCTACTGGGGTAGCCACCAAGAATTTATCATTTACATCATTACATTTTTATATTACAATCAACATAACCCTGGATAGAGTTGAAAAGGGCCCAATTAAACTTTGATAAAATGCACTCTCAGGAAAAAACTCAGAAACAGTGCAAAATATGTACATGTTGGTGAACACACATGCTTGTGGGCATAAATAAATCTGGTCTCTAACGGATTTCTCACCACAGAGCCAGTATACCCTGGGAAGGAAAACCCTAATCTGTTGACCAATAATCGGTCTGGTCTCGATACTTTCGCTCCTCTTCCTTCTTTCTAAGGGAGGTCTTTCCCATGATGAAATAAGGGTCGTCTTTCCCATGATGAATAATTGGTATTGCGCGACAGAGCTAATTATCACTTGCGACCGGCTACTTGAGACTCGTTTTAGGCAGATGAGCATTTCTATATAGGTGTGTGTGTGAGTGGTCGCTCGCTAATTGTTACTTGTGACTCATTATAAGCAGATAACGCCTTAGAGAAGAGAACAAACGAATACCGAGACAAACCCCCTCCTACTTGCCTGGACACAGTCGAGAGGGTAAAATCCGATACCAACATGGTAGAAGATGTAACGTCCAATGCCAGCAATGGCCAAGAGAGGGAAACTCTTTAAAAAAACCGCATACCGAGACGGCTTGGTTTCCCTCGGTATGGACAGGAAAGGGAAGCCCTCACGTCACGTGTGAGCCTCAGGCTCCTTTGGCGTCGACTGCCATTCGAGAGTTTAGTAAGGCCCGTGCCCTCAGCGAGTGAGAGCCTTGTGTCTGGCAAATGATGATGATGATGATACATAATATATAATCAATAGACATATATATTATTATATAAAAATATTTTTACTACTAACTAAACCTCTGTTCAATGTTTTTCTACTTTCACTGATCAGAGTATTTTCTGTATATACAATTCATATCCAATTTATTATTTTAACAATACTTATGCTATTTCATAACATTAGAATACTTGTTTATTTAAAAATATTATATACCTCATGAAATTTCAGTAAAAAAAGAGTGATGGCTCTCAAAATAATTTAAAATCAAATTTTCCCCCTACATTGCTCCCTGGAAAGCATCTTGAGGCAGTCTCGTGAGTTTGACGTTGGAAAAACAGCAAGCTGCCAAATGACAGTTTCATTTTGTTATCTGCTTTACCACCTCCCCCCTCTTACCCGCAAATTCTACCCCCTCCCGTGCTCCGACGAGAGTTCCTCGGGCCAACCGAGCGGTTAATCAACGTTAGATACCTCGGGTATGTACACGTGCGGCGTTGGGCGGGGTTTCTTTTTACGACACTTTTAAATGCTTTACTTTCTTACGCCTGCCGCACACAGGTAATCCCCAAGGGCAGAGGGCAGCACAGACTTACCCCAAGAAATAATAACCCGGGGGACGGAGCTCGGGATGAGCGTGTGAGCTGCAGGTGTAATAAAAAATACGTATAAAATGACGCAAGTGACATTTTTTTGCAGCTTATGTGACGGAGAGGATTTTTATTACGGCCCGATGAATTTTTCTGAAGGATGGAACTTTTATAGTGGCTGCACGTGTGTTTTTTTAACCTTCTCTTACCCGTGTAATGTGTGATGTAATGTTCTTATGTGGCGTGATGTTATGGGGGGAAAATAATCAAAAGATTTTCATGGGCACTCAAACAATTTTCCTCATAATAAATTCTAACCTAACGTAAATTCATATTTTTATTTTAGATTAAATATGTATGTCTTAATGTTCAAATTGAGTATATAGTTATGTAATAAAAAATAATATATGTCATTAATCTACGCGAAAGCAAGCCAAGACAAAATGTTCCCATTACACACACAATTAACACAATAGATCTTTAAGTTTGGGCCTAAGCCAAAATTCGAACAAAGTCCCATATCAAACAGATAATTTACAATAATAACCACTTAAAGATGTATTTAAAAAAATCGTATATTCAAAATAAAATTAAGTCATAAAATTTTCAAGAATGATAAAAATAGTATTGCAACAACACTGCATTTTCCACACAATCCCACGTACTACACAAGACACCGCTGAAGAAACCCGGGATATTTCAAAAGAAATATGTCGTCGGTGGCTGAGCACGCCTATAAAAGACAATAGAATCACGTCCTCGGCAGGGAATGCACAATTTTAGCGGGACTATCGGTTTATTGGTGGCGGGGAAATAGCAGCACGGCTCCAGCAGTATGGGAGTGCCCATTTATTAGAACAACAACACGACCAAAATGCCCCGGGAATCGCTAATAAGCGTCACGGATCGGCCATGACTCTTCCGCATGCTTCAGGTATCGATTGCGTGCTGCGTTGCCGGCGATTAACAGATTCTACCAGAAAATATCTGGAAAATGGAGAGTTTCTAACGTCCAAGATACACGATTCAATACGCTGACTTTATCATATGGCGTTGCATTGTAGTAAATATTTTATTTGATTAAATAAATAATAAGTTACCGAGTGCTAAAATTAGATTTGTCATTGACAGTAAATATTCGAGAGAAAGATCCGTAGCTAACTAATTAAATAAGAAATGCAGCTATTCTTGGATAAAATGTTACTCTGTCCAAACGTCTATCCCAAGTTCAATTATCGTCTTTATTAAATATTCAGCGCTGTTCTTCGATACAGTTATTTAGAGAGGATTCGATAAATATATAGTTTTCTGGAGGGAAGGATAGACGAACGTCCATGCCAAGTCAATGTCTTTGGATGTAATACATATTTAATATAAAATATTATTTTTAAAATTCATATGTTATCAACTTTTCGCTCTAAATATTTAACATATATGAATTTGATCGTTGCGATCGTCGATTTTATTTATTTTAAAAGTCTTTGTTACCTAGTATATGGTCGATGAACTCATCCATATCGTCTCTCGTAGTATTAAAAAACTCTAATTTATAAAAATAATAACATTTTAATTAGAAACATAATTTATAGAAGATATTTTTTTAAATAAATTTTAACCATTGTTTTTTAGCATTTCTTTAATTAAAGTATGTAAGAAAATGTTTAAAGAAATATGGCAAATTATTAAGAATAAAAGTAAAAGTTACAATGACGTACCAGCCATTATATTTTTTAGAACTCATAACACGTTCCGAGCTACGTCTGCCATTAAGTTTGACCAGGGCGTCGTGTCCACCACCAATGGTGGACAAGGCGCAGCATAAATAAACGCCCCCCCAACTCCATCTGTTACACTTACCTTAAGTTTTAAGATAGCATATGACTGGTATGATCTTTTTTAAGCAAATGCACTATACTTTTATAAAATAGTAAATAAATGGAACAAATTCCAACAAGATTTCAAATTCCAATGGGGGATGTGCAGATTTGTATAGCTGGATACAGTAGCGGCTAGTGGTCAAAATATTTGGGGGTGCTATAGAAGACTAAAAATTAAAAAAAATAATGTTTTAAAAGTGACTTAATAAAAGCTCTGAGTTGCAACGTAACACAGAGCTTATAACCCCCCCCCCTCACGCGATTGCCGCCCCGCATCCATCCAATACACGACGTTGATAGCGCTGACGAGCAGACAGCGCTCTTGTTCTACTAAATATAAATTTCATTTACATTTTCATATACATAATATACTTATGTGCATAAATAAATCTGATCTCTAACGGATTTCTCACCACAGAGCCAGTATACCTACCCTGGGAAGGAAAACCCTAGTCTGTTGATCAATAATTGGTCTAGTCTCTATACTTTTGCTCCGCTTCCTTCTTTCTAGGGGACTCCTCTCTGAGGAGGTAGTGGTAGAAGATGTACGTCCAATGCCAGCAATGGCCAAGAGAGGAAAATTCTTTAAAAAAACCGCACACCAAGACGGCCTCCCTAGGGTCCCAAGTGGCATGCACAGAGGCGGGGCCTTAGCTGCCACGTGTGGAGGCCTGTCTTTGGCCTCTTGATTGCCATCTGAGAGTTTGGTAAGGCTCATGCCCTCAACGAGTGAGAGCCTTGCGGTTGGCAAATGATGATGATGATGATGATGATACATAATATATAATCAATAGACATATATATTATTATATAAAAAAAAAAATTCCTTAATTTGCTTGGGGGTGCTGCGATTGTATACTACTCCCGTATATATACTACTGCGATTGTATACTACTCTCGAGTATACGATTGGACGAGCCGCCCCTGGCTGGATATCATAAAATATATAAACCAATTTTGAAACAAAATTCTACAAAATACAAATACTATTTTTAAATTATACTAAATTCTACCGAATTAGAGAAATCAACCAAATAGCCTACCACAAAAGGGTCTAACCAACATTGGGACCTTATTGCACAACTCTGATATATAAAATACTTAATTTTCGACTCGAGTGGGACCCTGGCGCCCACTTTCCCACCCTCTCCTCCGGTCCCCTGGTCATGAATCACGTAACCCGGCTTGCGGAAAAACGCACCACACAGGGCCGCACTAGGAGCGATGACATATTTTAGATTTTATTCCGCAACTACACACTCGCCCCGGCACCAAATGGGCCGGCCCGTAAGTTATACCGGGTAATATGGGGCCAGGCATTAATAATAAAAGGGTTCCCGCGGCCCTGCATTCCCTTTAATAATATTAACATTACTCTTGCTCTTATTATTACTATTTTAGCGGCGGGGTCTCACGTGCTCGGCCACGCGCGAGCCGACTCGACCGTCATATTTCCCGATTATCCCGCCATTATTCCGGCTGATATATTGCAGTTTTCCATTACCACGCGCTCATTCCATGTTCTGATCTAATAATAATAAGTTGCATGAAGAATGGACATTTTTTTAAACAGTCGACATATAATAATGCCCTTTGAGAATATAATACTCGAACTCGTACGTCTGAAGTCCGATACATTGCTTCTAGCCAAACGAGATTACTTGCAACCTACCTTCGGAGTTCGCGTCATGAATGTTTAAACATTGATGCATATATGATAGTGGGGTAGAAATAGCTTAAGGAAATCACAAAATCAGAGACCAGTTAATACATAAAAGATGACATTCTAACCAGGGATCATTATATCTCAAAGAGCTGTTGTGATTAATTAATACAGCTATGTTTATTATTTATGATCAATTAATCATTATTAAATATTACTTTCTGTCTTTTCTATAACTTTTCGTACGCATCTTAAAAATAAAAGCTTGGCAATGTGATAATAAAATAATCTTTAGGATATTTTGTAACTTAAAACATTTTAAGATGTATAAAATATTTTAATTTACACGGCTTTTAAAACCGTTTTTATTTTATTTTCAGATGCGGTTTAAATATAACCTACTATAGACCAGCGATCATAAAGCGATGGCTCAAATTCGACATTTAAATATACAAAAAATATTTTATATAGCTTTATGATGTGGACTCTGTCCACTTTCAGTCGAATCTATGAGTTCTTCTCGGTGTATTTTTTTACAAATTTATTAAAAGGGATATTCAATGCAAAAATGAATAAAAAGCATTATTTGGATTTCATCTAATATTCGATTCAGAAAAAGACTCTATTTTTTTTTAATTGAATAAAAAAAACTTAGTTCAAATTGTTTACTAAAAATCTTTTGGGCCAATACGTCTGACCCACGGAGTAGAAAAAGTTAAGTCACGATCAAAAAAGTTTTTTTCACAAAAATAATCAACTGATGAATAAAACACAAAACATGTCATGTATTACCAAAGACTAATTTACTAATAGTACTTAATTACTATTTAACTTTACTATTTTACTATTCAACTAATAGTCTAAAATGGTCATGGATAATACGCCCTTTTCGACCGGACATCCTAGTGTAATAGTCTCTATTATAAATTTGTATATATAAGAAACTACATTTGTTTATATATGTAATGTAAATTCATGCTGTCATAGGATTTTATTAAAAAAAATCTATTTCTCAAAAACATCGTTACCCCTGCTAGACAATGAAGATACAGGATTAACCAGTTAATGAGTATGATCGTAGATATACGCCACACGTTTTAGCGATTTATTTTTAATGGCATGCTTTAAATTAGATAAACAAATACGATTTTTTTAAAGAACGTAACCGTGTGCATGATTCCCTTATGGGGGACTTTCGTGGAAACATATAGTGTAGTGGTTTTCCGTTGCCTTTATTATTTAACCTAACTTATTTATACAGAAAAGCGCTGCTGTCCGCTTATATTTTAGACAATTGATTTTTTTGTGAAATGAAGGTTGTCAGTCTCTACCCCACCCCTCAGTTGACTAGCATCTCTTAGAATTCTTCAGAATGGTCACCCATCTGAGTACTATCTGCGCTCAGTAGCGGTTAACTTGACAATCATAATTCGATTGTAATTATTGGATAGTCATTTAATTTTTTCCTAACTAAGGATTTTATAGTATTTTTGTACAGCCAACTTTACGCTTAAGCCGCATAATCGTTATATATTTTGACAGCTGATATAGCAAGGCTTGCTTGTGAAAAAGTTCGATTGATTCTACGTAGTAGTTTTTGGTTGATACCCTATCAAATATGAAACAAGAAAATCAGCATTTTCGGCATATTTTACTTTTTAGTATCGAAAAGGTAAAAATGCTGTTCAAGCAAGAAAAAAAATATCAGATGTATATGGAGAAGATGTATTAACAGAACGCCAGTACCAAATTTTGATCCAGAAATTCTGATGTTGAAGATGCACTACTTCTGGAAGTCCAGTTGAAGCTGATGAAGACACAATAGCATAGGCATTAATTGATGCAAACCAGCGAATAACAGCTCGTAAGATCGCTGAGAGAATAAATTTATCGAATTTGACCGTTCATGATCATTAAAGACCCCCAGGTTTAATCTTAAAGCTCCACATATGGGTTTCTCATGCTCTTACGAAAATAAATTTGTGCCGTCGCGTTGACGTCTGTGACGTCTCTTATGTTCTTCTGGAGAATTCATAATGAAGCCACAGTTTATTAATCGGCCTTAAAACCCCCGAATCACTGAAAGGTTGTGACAAAATGAATTTACCTGTTTATTGGAGAGCCAATAAAAAGGCTTGGACCACAAGTAT
The DNA here is from genome assembly GCA_022495035.1 of Philopotamus ludificatus. NCBI lineage: Eukaryota > Metazoa > Arthropoda > Insecta > Trichoptera > Philopotamidae > Philopotamus > Philopotamus ludificatus. The sequence goes on along the minus strand of JAGXCT010037243.1, from coordinate 16,518 downwards.
TATTTTTAAGAATTGGTTTTACAAATGTTTTATACCTGATGCAAAAGCTTATATGAGGAAATTTATTGTTATTTGTTGATATTTGTTGTTATTTGTTGTTATTTGTTGTTATTTATTGTTATTTATTGTTATTTATTGTTATTTATTGTTATTTATTGTTATTTATTGTTATTTATTGGTATTTATTGTTATTTATTGTTATTTATTGGTATTTTTGTTATTTATTGTTATTTATTGTTATTTGGTGGTATTTTGTGGTATTTGGTGGTATTTGGTGGTACCACTTGGTGCATGTATCGGACGTGTGTATGAGATCATCAAGAATGTTGGGCTTCGTCTTGAGAAATTCTCACCACATACGTAGCACCTTAGTCATACGAGTGCTATACGATGCAGTGGTTCGGAGCTTGCTCGAATCAAGTTCCATTATATGGGCGCCTTATGACGCCTCGAATTCCCTCAGATTAGAGAAGAATTTCTTAGGTATCTCTACATGAGGGAGTTTGGATTCTATCCAAGTTTATACCTTAATATAAGTTCTATACAAGTTTATTAAATTTGTAAATGGCCCGTTGTAAAAAAAGGTTGTTCACCCCTGCTTTAGATGAATATTCGGACACCTCGACTTACGAGTGGCAAACATTGCCGGATAGAATAACTAAAATGGGAAGATGGTGATGGCAATAAGTTACAGCAAACCGTAAAAAACACACATTAAAAAAATAATAACCCAAAAATTAACTAATCATAGCGTTAAGCAATATTTTATTAATGGTTATATGAAGTTTTTTCACAAGTTTTATAGATTTGACGAATTCTACGTCTTATTAATATCCAATTTAAACATTTGTAGCTAAAATTTGTATTAAAATTAAAAAAAATATTAAAAGTTATTTCAATATTGATTCTTAGATTCCCTTTTTTAATATTTAAAAAAATGCTTTCATTTATGGGATGTATTAATTCTTAATAATCTTAATAAAAATTAACTAAATATGTAAAGAAATATTTCTATATAATTATATTTTACATTGTAGATTTATAATTATGATCGCTATCATTCCGCAATAATTATATTTTACATTGTAGATTTATAATTATGATCGCTATCATTCCGCAAAAGTTTATTGAGTGATCCGAAGATGAAAGAGGAGGACTTTCCGAAGGTATTAAAGTTCTGAAACTAGAAGTGGAACGTACCGAAGAAAATATATTAACAAATTCCCGAAGGGCCGAGTGCGTTGATATTGTATACAAAGTTATATTATAACCCTTCAGTTAACAGCTGAGTGAATACAATGATTGGAAAATTTTGATGGAATATTCGGTCGCCATCAATATTTGTCTTTATTATTTTCGAGTGGAGTCTCGCAGATCCGATTATACAAATAAATAAAACAAAGATTTTCATTTAATTTTTCACCCACATTAGAAAAAAAACCACTTGAATGCCAAAAAAAATCTAATCTATAAATATAATAATGAATTATATTTTAAATTAATTAAATACATAATAAAAATTGATAATGATGTATAATAATTACTCTGCATCGCTATTATATTTATTTTAATTATAATATGCCACAAAATTAGATTTTCCAGGGTTTCATGCATAAAATATGCTTTTATGTGACCATCCAATATTACTAATCAGCAAATATTATATATTTGCAATAATGCCAGATCACCATTAATGAAAATATATCATACACATATTTAAATTACATAGAATTTGAACATTTATATAAATGAATCTATTTTATTCGAGTTATATCCTGAAAAGAATTTTCCGACACAATGTACTCAATTAAGCTCTTCAAGTGTATCCTCGGATTTTGACAAAAAAAATCCAGCCGGAGGATTATTCGATTATGTCTATATCTCGAAATGAATAGGATTATCAACTTCAAATAAAATGGTCGCCCGTTATCAAAAACCGGGTCTCGAGAGCGCAAATTTATTTGCCCAAATCGAAGTTTAATTGAATTGCTCAATTATACGATTTTTTAGTGTAATTTACACGGGTGTGTTAGAGTGTGTGTTTGTGAATAGAAAAGCTTAAATTGTACTAAAGTGGGAGGGGGGTCGGGGCAAAATAATTCAGTTAAGCTCTGCAATGGCTGATAACGAATGGAAGGGGATCCTTCAAAAGATTGAAAGCTCTGAATTAAATCGCTGAATTTATTAACGAGTATGTTATCTGGGTATCAATGGCTATAGGAGCTTTTGAAGTTTGTCGAAGCCCTAAGCCAAAGCGATAATTTGGAAAGACAGACGGTTTCTTTGTTAGATGAAGCAATCAATGGCGAACTAAGATACAAGAAAATAATTAATTCATTTAAAAGAAAATTTTATAGCACTGATTATTATTTATATATATTATTGATATAGCTTTGAAATTTTCAAAATTCATCAATTCATATTGATATATGTACTAATAAAAAATGTATTATTTATAATAGGCGACATCTAACAACTTGCGTAGAAACTTTGTTAACATAGATTCAATCCTTTGGTAAAATAATTTTAATAAAATACGTAACAAATTAAAAAAATATTATAACTCATTGTTAGATGGCAGTAGTACATTTAATTTTTATTTAAATATTATTTCATTATGTTATTAATTACGAATAATTTACATAGTGATTAATTAAATTGTGTTGAAATATATCTAAATTAATACATATTTTATTCATATTTTTCTATAAAATAAATTATTCGCTCATAATTACTTTAGAAACATTTTTCATTTAGGTAATTAGATATAGCCAGTCGGACAGCCGACGTCCCGAGAATGAAATTGTAAACACTGCCACAACTGAAAAATCCATGAATAATTAATGGCGCTATATACTTTTTTACAAGTTCGCAAAACCGAGTCCAGCTTCCATTCGGACCGTAATTAAAAAATAATTACCGCTAAACAATTATGTTGCTACAGTACCGCCTCGGTACTCAGGAAAAATGGAAAATTGGTCGAGACGATAAAAAAATGCGGCGAAACTCGCTCATATATCCTGACGTAATAAAAAGTAATTGTGATATGATTTATTTTATGGAGTGTGGCCAGGAGAGATAACTACTTTTATTTGTCTGATGACTTAGAGACCCCGGTCATAATTATATAATTCCAGCATAAGCCCTCCGGTGAAAATTATGGGGTAAAAAAATTAGTTGGCAAACGTGGAAAATTCTGTTAAAAATTGTGGAAAAATTTCGATTTTACCAACTAATAAAAATGTATTTTACTCATGAAAATAAAATTATACATTGAGTTTAAAATCTAATAATTCAAATGATAAATTCAAGTAAACTAAAAAATATAAGCGTATGAGGAGCAGTTTTTTAACGTATTAAATAACAAGGTAAAAAAATAAATACGACAACATTTATTTCGGTCAAAAAATTTCGAGAAATTAATTAAAATATTTATTTATCACCAAACTTCTTACTACAAATAATACGATCGACGAAACATGTCTATTCCTCTATTTTTACAAAAAAATGCATCTATATTAGCAATATATCATTCCTTTCTGAATATTACCTTTTAAGAAAAATATGTTTTAAATAAAACCGAGGATCATAAAACTTGAATATTTTTATTCGCAACTAATAAGAATTTTTCACAATAAGGTAGTCTAAAAGTTGCACAATGACGAAAAGTAGGCTTGAATAGATTAATTACGATTTTATGAATTATGCGTTTACTTATGGTATCTCTAGAAAATGGGCCTGAACACATTGAGATAAAACCAATGACTTCCCTTCGTCCCTTAAAAATGTAAAAACGAGGTTTCAATGTATATTTTAATACTTTTTCATCAAGTGCGTTATTCGTTTTTCGACATCTGATTTTACGATCCACTGGCCCTTTTTTTCTCTATTTTTAGCTAGCTAGAACAATTCTTAATTTTTAAAACCGGTCCAGTTGCAAATGTTGCGGAAAAACGACAGTTTTTTTCCCAACAACTGTACAACTTTTCCATCTATAAAGTTATGCAGAATGCGATACTCAAATAATGTGTCCAATGTTCTTAATTTCGTGTAATTGGGTGAGTTATTTAAGCCAAATCTCAACATAAGAAAGTAACTAATAGATAATATACTTCGTTTATCTGAGAGACGATTCCATTAGATTGCGAAAGGATATTTTAATTATTATTCATTAGTCATAAACACACAGAAATAATCTGATTAATTAATCTGTGCTACTGCAAAAAAAATGACAGGGTGTCCAACATGATGCCACGCGCGCGATGGTTTTTCTCGCTCGCATCCGGTACGATGTGCCAAGTGCGAGAGCTCAGTCTGCGGCATGAGTCAACAACTATTTTTATTATTAGAATAATCCATTTTTTTTAAATGCCAAGTAATTGATTAAGAATTCATTAAATCTTGATTTAAAATGCTTGAGAGACCCCCTTCAGATGACCCAGTTGTTTTCGAGCCCTCGTGACGGATCGATTAAAACTTGTCTGTAAATGTTCTAGTAATCCTGCGAATACAGGAGATCCTTTTTTACGCAATGATGTCTCAGTGGCCCAGATATAAGTACCCGATTCTATGAAAGTGGTTGTTTTTTTCTTTGGATTGATACAAAGCAGTGTTTCTCAAAAATTTTGATTCACGACCCTCTCTTGCACCTAAAAAATTAAAAGTATCCCCCGAAGAATACGTATGTCTAGAAAAACATCTCCGAGTGGGGTTATTTTTAAATTCAATTTTTTTACGACCATCCTAGATGTTTATTGTCGCAACCCCTATCTTGAGTAACACTAGCTTAAGAGGTTCCACTTCTCATCACCCATTTCTTAGAATGATTGTTCCTTCTAAGAAACAGGACAGTTATATATGTGCACAGTAAATATTTAAAAAAAAATGGGTTATTCGCTTCTCTAAGACCGGTAAAGAAATTTCTCTTCTTTGCCTTCTGAAAATGATCATTCACTGTTGACCATAGACAACTAAAATTCGATAACGACAACCGATTCATGATGTCTCTAAAAATATCTAAGATGGTTTGGATATCTCCATTTGATTTCAATTCTTTATCAAATGTGTCAGTAAAATAAAACTTAAATTACATAACGAAAAGATTATTAAACAAAACTTTGGAACAATACCAACCAGTAACGCGACTAAAAATGACATTTCTTTTCGCCTTACCTAATATAAAAATCAAATATGCATGTATATTAATTAGAAATAAAATATTTACATGGATAATTGTTATTAAATAAAAACATATGTACGTGGATGCTGTAGCATCGTTTACTAAACGTACGGATAAATTCTGATTAAACATTTATTTAACTTATTCAAGATTTGCTACGCAAACATCGAGCGGCGTATTTATTTATACACAAATTCGGGCTCTGCGTGTAATAATTAATACATTAATGATTGACATGACAAACTTGAGCGTATGTCAAGTAGACATAAACTTCGCGAAGGCTTTCAATAAGTTTTAATCACTATTAAGTGCTAAGACAGGGTAAGCCGAAGGGCTTAAGTACGTGTGCACACACATATGTAAGCGGGCGACTACACACATGCATAAAGACGATTTAATAAAAAAAAATACTATAAAATGACGTGAAAATTCTCGGAAAATTATAATATTCACCAAATAAATGAAACGAATCGCGGGTTACTTTGCGGAAAACCCATTCGCGCTCGTCGGAAAAACTAGCCATGATTAATGCAAATATGAATTCGGTCATAAATCACGCTGCACTTTTATTTGTCGGCCAACTTTTTGTGTTGCATTCGGAATTGGTGCATTGCCTGCTAAACTTGCCGTCGGTGAAAAGTCATCATCACGCCATCCCGCCGAACGCTCAGCGAAAGCTATCGCCATTTTGCAATAATTTAACCAGTATTTACATTAATAAAATGTCGTGTATATAAATTTTGCTTCATATTCCATTCGGACAGTTACAGGCGAAACGAAATATTTATCATAGAACTAATTTCCCTAAAACTTGTTACGTGTTTGCGTCCCGCTTTTCCGCATTTTCCGACGGTCCGGCGAGAGCGGGACAAAATCACAAACCGCCCGGCCTATCTAAAAACTCCAGGGATTCCCGAATGTTAGGGAAATTGTATTTAATAAATCATTTTGACGGCTAAACTATTATTGCTTTCGAAACATTTTTAACCGTGAAAAGTTTTGCGCCATCTATCGCAATAAAATATTATGACCTTTGCCAACTACTGTCAGGTATACGTATGCTATAAATTGTGAAAAACATTTAATTGCGAAACTCGCTCTGTTAAAAACATATTTTTCAGCGTCGAATAATTTAATATAAATATTAAATTAAATACGCATTGATGCAAAAATCCAGTAATAATAAATAAATATATATTTGAGAGCGCCTGTACCTCATGCATATGTATATAAGTATGTGGAAAACTTATTGATTTTCCAAGAGTTTCCAGTGTAGAAGGAAAATGTACAGGTGAACTCAACGAGAAAGTGAAGGGTAAATGTTAATTGAGCAGGTAGGTACCACGGTCACCTGTTAAATAATTATCATAACAACGATACCTTGAAAATGTACTACGTACTAAATTAATAACAGGCGCAAAATTAAATTCCACAATGGAATTTTTATTAAAACAATATAAACATTAAGTAAAATAATTTATATAATTATTTTAGATAAATAGTCAAATTGTTGCCAGCGTTAATTCACTGAATCACCTGTGAATGAACACGTATACGTATAAGAGAAGGGTGTAAAATTAGCAGGCAATCCACGAAGCAAAGGATTTGTTATTCAAATTAGAAGACCCTTGTATTTTATACGTACACCTGTATACATTACCGTCAGTATTATTATTTAAAAATATATATTAAAACAATTATTGAAAATTGATACGTAAACCATCTTATTTTAACGAATTTACAATTAATATTCCGGGTTTAAATCGCCTCTGTCGAGTTGATTCAACTTCTAGCACGTGTACGTTAAAAAATAAAAGTTTGGCAATAAAGAGTGGAAATTAAAAGGAAAAGTGAATTTGGAGAGCGTTGGAAGTTGCAAGTCGTCTCTGGGCCCTGAGACCCTCATAAATTAAGCAGAAAACAAAATTTTCCATTTATTTCTCCTTTTTTTATTTTTATTATTTTTTTCTCCCCGGCCCGAGTTTACTTTGGCCGCTGCGCTAAAGTTCCAGAGGGTTGCTTTGTAAGATATTTTAAAAACAAATTTAAAAATTTGTTTTGTCACTTTGTACATAAATTGCGTTAACCGTGAGACCTTAACTCAAAAATTATACCAATTTTTATATCATAAAAAAAAAATTAACCCGAGAAATGAATTAAATTCATCTTTATATAACAATGAACAGAACTACAGAAAGCGACAAATTAATTAAAACATTTTAAACAGGTAAGCGTTAAAATAAAATCCAAAAAGATCTGCGTTATTTTGCCTCGAAGTAAACCAATGCTAGCATCGTCAAGATAAGAGCAATTGTTTCAACAAAGAGACCTGTAGACAAAGCCAGTAAAATAAATTTATTAACAATTTCCCGTGTGGTTGAACTGGATGACTTCTCCTCGTGATATAACGGCGGTTGAAGTCGTCCCCGACGAAAGTTCCGCCGTAAGTAACGCCGTTACTCGCCGTTATTCTCGTTACCCTCCGGTTCGCCGAATGGCTTTCCTTTTAACGAAACAATAGCGGCTCACAGTAAACAAGTGGCCGCAATCGCACTGTCACATGCTAATTCGGTGGCAGTTGCAAAAACACCGTCCGCCTGTATGAGCAAACGTACTGGTTCGACCGAGTTTGATACCTGCAGATTAAGGCTTGTGATTCGCCAACTAATTTCAAAGTTAAACACGGAAAAGCCAAAATCAATCTGGCGGGAATTAGAAGTTTGGTTTCCGATAGACTCACTTTAACCGAGTCGGCTTTGGAAACCGAAACCGCTGCTCAGTAGCGCACGCGGTAATAGGCAGATGTGTGTAATTGAATGTTGGCGATATCTAATTTCCTTTATAATTGCTTTGGTATATATGTACGTATGTATGTTCGATAATCTACTATAATATTAACACTTTAAATTAATCATGTTCCTTAAACTGACTAACAAACATTAGGTCGAATCGTAAATAACTACAATTTTTTCCATCAGACAAATATTTTGCTATATATAATCGTACAAAATTACCTTACAACAACACATTTAAAATATATTATAATTTTTCCCTTAAAAAAGATTATAGTTAGTTTGTCGTCTTGGTAACAGATTTTAAATTCCGTTTAGTTATTCAGTTTAGATAGAAAAAAACAAAGACAGTTAATTAATTTGTGTTTAAAAACTGCTGTAGACCGATTATCAATTAAAAACGCGAAGGAGTGAAATTCGGATAATAAGGCACATAAAACAGTAACTCCCATTCAAAGACAATATTTTTTTGATGATGATGAGGCAATAAACCTCTTCATTAATCGTTTCATCCTTTGGCCGCAGTTTTTGATACATGATCTCGTTAATATCGGACCTGTTTTTAGTGGTTGTTCTTTATCTACTCAATGTCTTTCGCATTTCTTACTGCAATTAACTATAGCCTGCTCGTCCCCCGTAACAATGAACTTCAAGAAATGTCAATTGAGTCAATTTCGAAACTCTCCCAATAGCTAATAAATGCCGATTTACACTTGAATGAGTCGATCTAAGTGCCTGTGCTAATGCATCAATAGAGGAATGGGGATTCATCCCCACTAAATTTCGTAGAACGTCGTTTTCCAGTGTTATGAGCTTCCTACGACCTAATCAATCCAGCAGCGAAAACTGTCCCTATTATTAAACTACTTTCAGCATTTTTATTTGACAACACAGTCATCTCTATACACATCAAAAATAATTTTACGTACACTGGCGTGCAGATTCGCCATTTTTTAAAAAATAAGAATATGATTTGTTTCAATATTAAAGATTTTTTACCGAAACTAGTAAACGTGCAAATTCTAAGACCACTTAGAATAAATTAAACAATGGTTGATCAATAGTGAATAGCAAGAAAATAATACAAACATGCAATCCACATATTTTTAATGCATTTTTTTACTGGTGCAAAAACGGCACGTAAACTATATTTATTACAGTTGTGTGTGACCTTTTTCTATATTACGGGTAGCTTATCATTTATTTTTTTATAAAAATGATGGCTTTAGAGAAGATATTTCTTATTGAGTTGATCTAGACTCAATTTTTTTTTAGTCATACTTGCTGTATGTCGAGTAAAAGAATAGCGTGCTTGCGATTGACAAATGCAGGACGAATTTAGTCAAGTTTATTTTTAAGATCTTTGCAGCTGCTGTACATGTGAATCCGCAGTAATCGGTAAAAAAAAGTCAACAACTCGTGATGGATTGTATCTTGACAATTCTACCATACGCATAGTATTTTTTTCTGAATGTTTGGTTCCGGTCTAGCAAGAGAAGTCAATTGTGAATGACATTATAATAGGAAAACCAACACCTATTAAAAAAGACGAGAAAGAATTGTGACAATTGATATGCGATCTGCTTTTATCTATTCGTTAGGATTGTTGGAGATTCATACACCTAACTCGCTGACTTTCCCTAATTTCTTTAAATGACGGTAAATAAGTAATTGTGATGAGATAAAACTTCCTGCGATCTTTTTATTTAATTGAAATAGATTTCGTTAGAATAGCACTCAACAAGTCTCGTCTTGCTCAAATTAGTCATCAAAGTCGAAAGGGCGACCCGTTGATTAGCACGAAATTTGACACTGCATATTTTAGGTACTATTGCCTTGTTTTAACTCCCAAAACATTACATGAAAAAATTGCACTTTTTGATTTTCTTCTTAAGAGTTAGATACAACACTAATTAATAATTCGACCAAATAAAGTTACCAATTTTTTAAATAAACCTGGCACTATGATTGGATTGTAATAATATTTAATGGGGTGTTTAATTCACAGATAATCTCCCAAATTATTTATGTTTTATTTTAAGTAAACATCGCAACGATTAATTAAATTTTTTTATGTAAAATTATCCTTTATTGGGTAATTCAACGAGATCCTGTCCTTTTGTTTTGTCAAAAGTCTCAATATGTTAGAAAATGGTATATATTTGCGTAGTTTTTAACAAGTCATTAAATAATGGATAAAATAATTTTAAAAACTATCTATCTAAAAAGTTGTTTCCATTCGAAATTATAGTGGCATTCTTTATCCATCAAATCCTTTCCAAAATTTGAGATAGGAACCACTAGTACAAAAATAAAGGTAAGTTTCTCAAACACCATACACATTATTACCAAAATAAAATGCTTATTTTGAATCCATATTCCATGTCAAATGTCGGTTTTGTTACAACTTATGTACTTAGTTCGATATTCGGTGTTCTTAAGAATTTATATGTGGCTGTATTAGGTTTCGTGCGCGTGCAACGCACGAAAAATGATTTAATGAATCCTTCCTCTGTTTTATGTATTAAATATTAAATATCTGTAATATGTAACTTAAAAAAATATAAACATTCAAAATACTATTACCATTTTTCGATCGTTTTATTATACGTAAAAAAATGTTAATAAAAAATAAAACAATCATAATAATACAATGTATTAAATTACGTATATAGCTTGGATATTAGGCTGTTTAAATTCGTCACGGGCGCAATAGTCGCCATTCGTGATTGTTATAGCGTCGGCGTCGATTTTTCCGCCCCAAAACGTTACGGAGTCGGAAAGATCTAATCGAATTATGTCAGGAATGCATTGAAATAATAACGACCTATTAATTTACGCGATTTTATTTTTTAACTTCATATCTATTAATCAGAAATGATATAATTGATATTAGATCATTCTCGAAATGATGTATACCAGTTAAAGATGCTGTGCAATACATTTAATTGATTATTCCCATAAGTAATTTGAATATTAGATTTGGATGATTATTAACAAATCCCTCGTTTCACAGAGTGAATTCGAAAAGATATTTGCCTCAGAAAACATACTTATTTGTAGCTCTCTATACATGACTACATTAGTTCCAAGTAAAACCTCTGCATCTAGATTAGTGTAAAGTTTTCCCTCTGATACATTATTCTCCATCCCGTGGCATTACTGAAACTTACTTAGCGCCCACATTCATCGCGAATGCCGGCAGCTACGGTGCCAATCGGTTTCAGCCTTATTCCACCTATATTTACGTGTCCCTAGGCACAACATTAACCTAAGTGAAAAGAAATACAGAGAAGGGAAAAAATGGAAAACTCCCATAGTTTCGTGATTACGATCGGAACAGGATACACGCATTGTGGCCGGGAATATTAAGTAAAAAATATGTATTTTGATATCGATAATACCGGCGATAATGCGGCCGCCCACCCTCGTCAATCGGCGTTATGGTGTGACAAATAGTTCATGGGGGGGAGGAGAAGGTTTAAAGGAATTTTCTGCGCAAATGGAATAACAATAAAATGGCGGGTAATCCCCGGACGGAGATACCGCGCGGCATAATTCGCGCCATTTTACTATGCGGAAAATGAAATGCGACAAATTGGCGCGGGGCGCAATTTCGCGCCAATTTGCCATCACCTGGATGGGTTTCGCATAAATTTGGCGCGCTAAATTATTATCATTTGATTTTTATTTGTTTTAGATTGTGTGCGGACTTGAGCGGGGTATTGTGATACGTGTTCATACGTGAGAGCTGAGTCAATTCTTAATTTCTATGCAAATTCGGACACGTGTAGTCCGATCGAAACACGTGCACCGAGCTTTTACGGTGATGGGTATTAAGCGGGGGTCGCGTTGTCAATTTGCTACATTTCAGCATCGTATAATTTTAATACCGTACATAATAATTATATTACTATTAAATATTAAATTAAAAATATACAGTTATATTACCATTTTAATATAAGTTGCACATTAATGCAGCATAATTAATTTGGCGTGTTAGTATTTGCATTCCTTTGCCATATCAAATGAGGTCAATATAAATTGTTCCAGCGGCGTGATGTGGATCTAGCAACATTAGTGAAACAATCAGCGGCTCGTCCATATACACTACGGAAATGCAGCATCCCCAAGCACATTGAGGAATAATATATTTGTATACATTCATATATCTATTGGTTATACATTATGAATATGCAAATCTAAATTAAATTAGTATTTAGTGTTATGCTACACTGTGTAGAGCAGTCGTAAGCAACCTTTTTTTACAACGGGCCATCTACAAATAATACATAAAAAAATGTCACGCGGACTGAAGATTCTCAAATTATATCCTTATAACAAAATAAACCTAATATAAAAAATACAAAATAAAACATTCGAAAAAACGACGAGAGATAAATGTGGAAAAAGATTATGATTATGAACCACGCCTAGGGTACAATGCGGATGCAGGACACTAGGAATTTTTAGAAGTCAAAATTTATCTCTGAAGGGCCGCACGAAAAAGTGTGGTGAGAAGTGAGGGTTGCTCATCCCTGGTGTAGAGCAAGAGCGCTGTCTGCTCGTCAGCGCTACTGTCGTGTATTGGATGGATGCGGGACGGCAGTGGGGTGGGTAAGAGTTCCTCGTCGCTAAGCGCTGTGTCGCACTACAACTCAGTGCAGTCATCTCAACAGCTTATTCAAGCTATATGCCGCTTGTCACTTATTTTCTTATTGTTAATATTATTTGGTATTTTTACCTCATCTTATTTTTTATATTTTAAATGAAATATACTTTTCTATTTTTTTATATTCCGCAGCACCCGCAAATATTTTACCACTGGAAATACTACAAATAAATGTTGTGCTGATATGAGATCTTCAATCTACCCTAAAGGTTCCCAAATTAAAAAAAAATTATGACGTATTTGTTTTTATAATTTGAGGCACGTGTCTAATTTTTCATTACCCAACCCAAATCGGAGATCGACCTGAAAGACCCCATCGGCCGTCGATGATGAATAGTATGCTAAAAATATGTTTAAATAAATTGTATAAAAGACTGAATATATTAATATATGACATTTAAATATATCATTATTAAGATAACTTTTATTGATATAGCTAATAATACAAATATATTATAGCCAGTGTCATGGCTTGTAGGTAACAGATATATATGTTATGAGAAAGTAAGTCAACCCTGAGTGACCTTCCGTCCAAATTGATGAATTATAGAAATTCTTTATTATACTAGTCATTCACCCATCGTCAAATTGGAAAAATAATATTTAAATATAGACAAAGATACATTTCTGTAACTAAACAATACTAATTTTTTTTTTTTTTGCCACTGATTCTTTTTTATCAAAAGAAAATGTCAATACCCGAGAGCCTGTGCATTTCTTTATCCTAATGCATTGATTTATTTAATAAAATATATAACAATAAAAATGTTCCATTTTCAATTATTCCTTTATGAAAAGTTTAGAAAAATAACCTTTGCAGGATTGCCACTAAATTGCTTAAAATTACTTTTAATACAATTTAAATATGATTCAAATTTAATACCATTACTATATGAAAATCTGTACAGGTGATAAATATAAAATATGCATTTACTACACAACTATTATAAAAACCCAAGAACAAATCGACGTGATTTTATTAACAATTTTAAAGATTTTTTAATAACCAGTTGGAAGCGTTGAATGTGGTGCTACCTAAGATCGTTAAAGATTCCAAAGAAGGAATATGTCAAGAATACTATTGTACTTTAACTTCTTTTCAAGTAGTGGGAGTTTCTGGACATCGTAAGATATCTTAAAATTGAGTAAGTACGTTAGACACAACATTTTTAGACTAAAGTATCGCCATCTGCAGATCAAAACAGAGCGAAAAGCTAAACGATGGTTGAGAAGAAAAAAGCGGTCGTGGCTCCACACTATTAACAACTGGTCTGAGTTGGAAGCTCTTGAATTGTTTTAGTCGTAAAAAATAGCCAAAAATATGGAGAAATGACAAGGACCAGGCACGTGTTGAAGAATATGAATTAATATATATTTTAATTAATTTTTATAATAAAATTGACATAAGGTTCTCTTTGTATGTACACTTTTTATATAAATGTATTTATTAAAAATAATGGGATAAATTATAAAAAATAAAAATCTAAATATAATTTTAAATTAAGATATGTATGAGATATAATTTTTCGTAAATAACAGTACACGTGTCAAGTAATTTGGCCAAATTGAAACAAAAACTGAGCACCGAGACACAAAGTGGTTCATGCAAATTGGTCCAAAGCGGAACGGAAATATTTACACACGTCTGGTAAACGCGCCGCTAATACAATTCGCCTCCCATAATATATTCAAATCCGTGCCCTCGTGCGCTAATTGAACATTTTTTTTGCCGAAGCGAGTCCACAACATTGGCAGCGCAGTCGCGCATCAGCATCCAAGAAAGATGGCTTCGAACCACGAACGATGGACGCCCACCGACGCCCCGAAGCGGCGCCCTCGAGAACATGGCACCGGACTGCAGACATCCATCAGACCCCCTACGAGCTATTGCGTGCTAATAAAGACCTGTAGTGACTCCACTAAATAGATATATTACGTGAACTGTGAACAGTGCGGAATTATATAGGGCGACCGGTCACGCAATTCTGCAGATTTATTAAGTGACTAAAACGTAGCTCAGCGGCTTATTAAGGGCCCCGCACACACCCAATGAATCTAATTCAGAAATTCGACCGAATTATACCGAAAGTGGCCTTTTATCCGATCGGCCGATCTGCTTTGATTGCTATTATGTGCCGGGATGATTTTTTACGATTAATTAATTTCGTTTCAATTAAAAAAAATGTAAGTCACGCAAAAACAGAAAACTAAACGATCGCGCTGATTGTGCCAGTATATGGGCCAACTTGTAATTAATAAAATTAAAATATTAAAAATCATCGAAACTTGCTCTAAATTTAATTCAGCTTAACTTGTTGTCCAAAAAGTAATTCTTTAATTTTTATTTTAATTCATACGTCACTTAATGCTAAATTTCATACTTTATTGTTACCGCCATCATCTTATTCGATGTTTTCTGAAGCTATTTTAATTAGGTCATCATCATTTTACATTTGATCAAGTAAGATCTGATAAATATTTTAAAATAATGTACTCTCCAAATAATTAGTATCATTATTTATGGAAGAAATTTTTAAACAGTCTAGACAAGGTGGCTTACAGCATGCGTTTAATATGAACGGTCTCAATGGTAAAATTCATAATTTGTTAAATAAATAATCGCGCAAAAAACGGTTAAGCCTACTTTTTACATTTACCATAAATTATTTTAAAAAAATGGTAAATATGCACATAAAAAAATTTACGTATGTAAGTCATGTTTTTGTCTGTACTTTACATTCTAATAATTTAGTAATTAATAAAAAATTTCCCATCATGTTTTATATAAAAACGCGATAAAACCCCTTAAAATTTGTTAAACATGCGATGCCGCATGTCTATTGTTGCGAGCCTGAAAATAGAAAAACAACAATGGCTGAAAAGAATAATACGAATACCCCATTCAAACGATGTGTTTGGCGCTTATATATTTATGAAATCAAAAAAAAAACTGCTCAATGTCAAATTTGATTTTATAATTTGTCACGGACGTCTCAAATTGCATCTCTAGCGAATTCGCGCGTTATTTATTTTATTATTTGTTCAGCACGGACGTGCTAACTCGCGGCATTAAAACTAATTCTGTTCGGGAGCAGTTAGTAGTCTGTGGACGTCCGACATGAGGTTCCATGTGCACGCCGGATCTTTGAATTAATCTTACCCTCGGGGTCTAGGTAGTATCATTGCTCTTGTCTAAAGTAACATCGGTTGATTTATGGACTCGGGTTATGGATACTTTTATTTTTGCTTTTCAGACTAGCTACGGAAAATTCCGCGTCTTGCTAATGCGAGAATCGATGTTGCTCTGTAATATATATTATTTCAAATATATACAAAATGTACAAATAATTTCATCTCGTATTTCACAATTCTTAGACAAGTTGCATACTTAAAACTAAAACTATAATTGCTAAAACTTTATATGTGAAGTATTACTGAGTAGTGAATGCGCAAGAGCAATATATGCTGAATTGTCTATTTTATTGGGCGTGCAAATTGAAAACTAGAACTACTTCAATCTTAGAGGCTTTATAAACCACTATTCTAAATATGGCATAAAGTTTAAGCCCATTACTGCACTTATAGTACTATATTGACATGAAAGTTTTAAAAATTAAAATATCAGTTAAAATAAATGTTCTTCCACCAATGGTGGACTGTACACAGCATCAATAAATGGCCACCGAGCTCCATCTGTCACACTTACTTTAAGTTTAAAGATAGCATAGGACCGGCATGGTGTTTGCTAACCAAATCCACATAAAAATGCATAATTAAAAAAGTCATAATTATAAGGAGAACATTATTATCTTCATGATTATTAACTTTAGCCATAAATTAACGAGCAAAATAGATTTTTTTTTTATTTATATGTA
>JAGXCT010037242.1:342440-356453 GCA_022495035.1 Philopotamus ludificatus | reverse complement strand
ATCGGGTATTCCTCAATTAACCGGGATAATTCCTTCCCAAATTATAGTTTATATTATTTGTGTCGTTACAGAGACGAGTTGAACGCTTTCATGGAAAAATGCGGCGCCGTAAATCCCGGGTTACTCGTCCTAACCGCGGGATTGAGTAAACCTTTTCGTAGATTGGATAAATATGCCGCTATGCTTCAAGAATTGGGACGTCACGTAATAGAATCGCATCCCGACAGGGGGGACACTCACCGAGCCGTCGCAGTTTACAAGGATATAGCCGTACGTTATTGTTTTGTTTTTATTCGCAATTTTTAATTTATCGAATATTTTTTTTATTGAATTCCAATCCTGAGGTGACGCTCGCGTTTTGTGTTGCAGGCCGCTTGCAGCGCGACTAGACGCCAGAAGGAATTGGAATTGCAAGTGGTCACCGGTGCCGTTCGCGGATGGCAAGGCTCCAAAGATCTCACGTCTCTGGGCGAAGTTCTGCACATGGGCGGCGTCGCTCTCGGCGAAACTCACGCCGATAGATACTTCGTCTTGTTTCCTTCCACTTTGCTAATTTTATCTGTCAGTCGTCGAATGAGCGCGTTTGTTTATGAGGTATTAAAAGATGACGCCGGTCGGAAAGAGTTTGGGCGAATTGCGTAACCCTAAGGGTGCCGATTTCTCGATATCCTCGTTTAAATTATTTACATAAATATGCTTCAGTGTTGCCTCCTGTCTTCAGGGTAGTTTGCCGTTGACCGGAATCGCCGTAACCAAATTGGAGGATACTGAAAACCGAAAAAATGCTTTTGAAATAAGCGGTTCTCTCATCGATACGATAATAGCCGTCTGCCAAAGTAATTCCGAAGCCGAAAAATGGGTTAACTTGTTGACGAAATACTCGAGCCCGAACCAAATGGCGGTTTGTACGAGTTTACCGCATTCGCCGACGCAGGTATTTATCCTATTTAATATTTCGATAAGCAATGCGTAATTGTAATGCGTCCAGAAGTGCACAGTTTTGAAAAAGTTTTAATAACTTTTATCCTAAGAAATGTTATTAAATTTTTATTATGATGACAGTAATAAATGCATATTTATTATAGTGTTTCCCAAATCCATTTGGATTGTGAGTTTTTAAGTCGAGTGACTGTGCCAGATATATTTAAAAAAAAAATTCATCAATCGCCCTCACTCGGAAGGTTGTTAGTGTTATTACTTATATTACTCGACCGATCGCTACTTTAATGTCTGCAACATAATCGTTTTGTCTCGAGGATTTTATTATTAATTATTTGTTTTAATTTTATTTCGTATCAGAGACACGATATCTGCTCCAATTCTTCTGACAAGATTCGAAATCCGAGGGACAGTTTGTATCATATAACGTTACCGCCGTCGTCGTATCCCTCTGCCGCACCGTACGCTGCACTCTCTAAATATTTTGCTAAACTTGTGCGTTTACAAGTTATTACCAGAAATGTTTTAAAAAAATTATTATATCGCATCCCGACTATTCCGGTCGAATTTTCAACTGTCGTAATGAGAAAACATATCAAAAAAATTATTGTTCAATTAGACAACAACGATTCTGAAAGTGACGACATAACGAGCGATTCTGAAAGTACGGAATCTCTCGATGAAGATAATTTAGACGGGGACGTGACAAACATTAAACTTTCTCGGCAGAACGCTGTCGATAGGGAAAGTCGAGAAACATGCACGTCTGCAAACAGCAACGACGACAACAATTCTTTTGGATACGTCCGATATTATGAAAATGAATCAAACTCAACCGATTACGACAACGTATCAATGTCGGACATTTCCAAAGTAGATTTTACTCATGAAATATTTGATGGTAGCCTCGCGAAGAACGATGGGCTAACTAATAAGTATCAAAGCTATATTGTGAAGGAATCCATAAATGGTTTAAATATTAAAGCTCCGCCGTTATTGGTTAACCAGTATTCGGAAAGTTCGGATAATTCCAGTTTCGATTGTGATAATTCTAAAACGTACATGACATGCGAGGACTTGGTAAACGTAGATCAAAGTTTACCGATGGATACGGCCGGTTTTAAACATTTCAACTCGAAAACCCTAGTGAGGCAAAGTTGTCCGACAAAATTCGTCGCTAATAAATTCAACGATTCTACGTTGACTTCAGTATGTACGCCCGGCTGGGAAACTGACAGTTTTAAACCTACGTCAGGACGGGACATAAAAAAATATTGTCAAAACCAACGCCGTTCCCCCGATGTCGAATATCTCGTAGAAGATAGCGATCGTTTAATTTCATTAGACGGCCTCGCTTTACCTTCTATTTCTCCGTGCGTCTTGTCCACATCCGATTCCACTTCGAGCGACATCAGCCAGGAGACTGTTATTAGAGCGATTATTGATCCTCCTCCCATGTTTCGTAATAATGTAGATGACGAATCTTCTGAAAATTGCACTGAGAAATCTGCCCACGTCATAGGCGAAACAATTGAGCACCACGACCACGAAATTAATTTAAAACAAGACGATAACAATAATAAATTCCCCGTTGCGTCGCAGAAATATTTTGATGCACACAAAAGTTGCTCGTGTTGCAACGGATCTCGATGTCATAGTCCTCGATCTTCCGATTCTGGAGTGGCGGGCAGTTGTAACTTGGCTTCTCCGGAAACTTGTGCGGGAGAAGCGACCGTATACTCGCATTGTGATACAAGATCGTTGATCTCAAATGAAGCATTCTGTCTTAAAAATTTGTGTGATAATAATTATAGCATGTCGACGGGTGAAATAAATAAATATGATTGTATGATGGATCTACCGAGAGGCTATTTGAATCTTAACCAACATCGAGAGCCCTATCCGCGTGCATTGCCGTTTTCTACGTTGACCGCTTTAAATCACGGTCAGGCATATTCAAAAAATATTTCTAAGCTATCTAAAATTCCGAATTACCGAAATAATAAATCAAACCGGCGCAGTCAGGCCGTATCTAATTTATCCGATGATGGAGTTCAATCGTCTGCAGGCGATCACGGGTGGAGTAATCCGGACATAAATAATATTATTAAAAACAAAGATAACGGCTCAACGGAAATTAATGGTGTCGAAAAGGCGCATAGTGAATTGCAACGTCTAAAACTAAACAGACCCGACCGTCAGAAAAATGCTGAGGTATCCGTGCATAACAAAGAATCCGGTTGTAAAAGGCGTTCCCGTTCTAAAAGCGAAGACTTGGCAAAAAAACATGCAGTAAACAAGAATTCCACCGCAGAGCACGTATTATACCGTTCCGATCTCTACGCACACTGGTGGATGAAAGCCAATTTACCAATTATCATCACGTCAGGCAAGGATAACTGCATGAGCACTGTGTTTTGTAACTGATAATTGCTTTTTCCCTTTAACATTTCATACTCTACAATTAGAAATAAATTAGACATGTCCACATACATAATTTAGCTCAGTGTAAATTCAGTGCTTTTGTGTGTATAATGATCCTTGCCTGTGAGTTTTATTTTCTTAACAACTTTTATTTATGACTAATTTAATAATAATGCCGCCACTGGTATTATAGTATTTTTAATAAAGAAAACATATTTATTTAAATCGTTCAATTGATTTAAAATACAACTAAAACAATTGATGTTCCGTTATAAATATCTTGCTATGAGGAGCTAGGCCGCTATCCGGGCTAATTCGGTGGTGTGTGTGCTGCAGGAGGCGCCCGTAGCACCCGATCAGACAGTAAATTAAATACGAATTGGCCCTAGCCTCGTCTGATTATTATTGTTACGAGCTTTGGCAGCTCGGCACCCAGGCTTATGGCTGGCGACCTGACCCCTATTCAAAGAGTCGTGATAACCTGGAGGACCACCGTCACGGTCCCGATATAAGGATTCTGATATCTGGAGACGGTCTAGTGTCCTCCGGGTGGCAATAACCCGCCTCGGGGGTTAGAAGGCCACTTATGTATGTATGTATGTAATTAAGTACTCATTTTTTGTGGCTTTCTGCATAATATAACTATTTTGCTCTTTTCCAATTAAAAAAATACAATTATTTAATATAATTGTTTCTTTACGTTGTTCATAGACTTTGATGGGATACGATACTCCCAGATGAGAACGTCTCATCCGAATAGAGCATTTGTTCATTTTCATTGTTTTAAATTGATTTCATATTTTGTCGCATTTATATGTATTTATATTATATTACCCTTTATTTAATGGGACACAGTTATTCGTTTTAATTATTAATTTATATATTTTTCATTTTAGATCTCGCCGTTAGAAAAACCCAACAAAACAGAGAGCCTAGGAGGAACGAGCAATCATAAAAGATCCCATTCCTTCAACAACCATTACAGTTATACAAATTTTCTACAACATCAAAACTTCAACGATTACCACAATGAAAAAAATAACCGCATTCAAACATCCTGTGATGCATTATTAACTCAAAAGTCTTCACCTGTGGTTTTTACCCGAGGTCCCAGTACATCTATTTCAATAAATACAACGGCGGATCATTCCGAAAGGTTTAGCATAAATAGTAATACATTCAAAGGTATTTATTTTTAATACATATTAATATTATATTTGTTACCTTTTGTACGACTCGTTGAACTCAGTTCCGATTTAATATTTGCAAACCTAGGCCACTCTGGTTACAATTGTATCTATCTATATCGTTTTCTAACAGTTGCGAAAACGGTTAAAATTTGTTTTTAATTAGGGTGTAAATTGATTTATTCTAGGCTGGTGTATAAAAAATTTACGTCCCGCTCCACCGTTACGACCGATGACGATTAATAGTATGGACGATGTAGCTAGTAATACGTGTCATCCTTATTCGCCCCTCGAAAGAAAAGTCAATTCTTATGAGGAAGATGCCTTAATACTTCGTGTAATTGAAGCATATTCCACATCGGCCAGATCCAGGAATACAGTAAATTCTGGTAATTATTTTTTTTATGTTTCATTTCTCTCAACTCGAATACTTTATACAGGAAAAATATACATTGTACATAAATTTACGTGATTGATAAATTCCAACCGTACAGACTATTATTAGTCTATGTTAACATATTGCCTACGGGGCGAATCACAGTTAAACGGGCCCGGGTGTGGGGCCCAATTGCGGAGATTTGATTACATCAACTTCAACATTTACTGATTAGTAAATGCAAATGAAAAAAATATTCCCACTCTATAGCATTGAATTTAAGTAGAGTTTTTAAAAAATAGGTACCCAAAATATATGTAGGAAATAAAACTGCCTACAGACAGTTTAGGATTAATCAAAGTGGGTGGGCATGTTAATTATTTAAACACCCAATCAATAGTCTTTAAAATACATCACCCTGGCAACACTGCTTCTTTTAATTAACTACCCGACGTATATATCATGGCTTCCGAGTGGAAAATGGTCGGCCCTGTGAGGAATCGGTTATATCCCTTTGGCACGCATCAGTTAATTATACTGAATGTTTTCCCGTTTGATAATATTATAAATTGTACTTTTGCCTGCAATATTTAATAGATTATTATATTGGCATCTGTTACTAAGAGATTGTATTATTTTTAAAGATAACTACTCAAACATATTTCTGAACGTAGTTATTATATATTTTTTTAATATTGACAACAACCATCCTTATTGCACCTCGTTAGACTATACAGGAGCCACATTGCTTCATCCGAAGAAATGGAATCAAACTAGTTCAGTCGTGTCGTGTGCGAGGGATTAAAAAATGGATTTACCGACATTAGATTAACTTTTTGCAACTACGAGCAAACCGTTCTAACAAATTTTAAATACACTTCTAAATGGTCGGTGTCAAATAGATTATGCCATGTTTTTACACTCCATGTATTCAAATATTATTATAACATACTGAACTCTGATAAAAATATTTTGATTATAAACTTGTGTTTCGGCTTGTTTTAGCAACTCCAAACCAATCACCCGATCACAGAAGAAATAACGATTCGTCAACCTGAACACCTATTTTTTTATAAGTTAATATAGGCCCAAATAGACTTCTTTAGTGAGGATTTCTAATCGGTTTGATTTAACCTGAAATGAAATCGTTAGCCCTCGGTATACTCCAAAAATATTACTACTTCCTGTTTGATGTTTCCGTTAAAATTTCATATCTTATTGATATTATTGAAATCTTATGAATCGCCGCGAATTAAAAAGAAATGTAAAAATTAGATTGCCAAAGAATGATCGCTCGCAAACATATTAAGTAAAATTATTTTGTTTCATGCGGCCGCTTATGATGATGTTCTGTCCTCTGCAGTGGACCTGGGCAATGTTTCGTGCGGTAAAGTACAAATGCATCCACATACGACTAATGTACTACATTCTAACCGTACCAAAGGTTATTCGTCTGAATTTGATGTGTGTCTTAACACAAAGCCATTACATTTTAACAACGGCCACGGGCACAACAAAGCTAAACAAAATAACAGTCTTCTGCCGGTAGATAATAATATCGAGCTGCGCAAATTGCCCGAAACTAAAAAGCTATTAACCGAACGTAAAATGAAGTTAAATCGGTCTAATCCACTAATTGCCGATTTGGCTCGCTGCGATAGTAATAGTCCGTTGAGGCGGTCGGCTCCCTTGTTAGATATCAACCCGTCGAGGCGCGCTTCCAGTCCACTTTTGAGTGGAGGCAGTGCCGCCGGCCTGCGTGTGGGGAGGGGCGCCGTTCTGTTGCCGGCTAGAGCCCCTTCCCTGCCATTAGCGTCTGCATGGTGTTGTGGTTCGTTTGTAAAACAGTTAAGGAAGACGCATCATTTCGATTAATTTGTTAACTAAAACACTAACCTTTTATATTTGTGTGAGTTGTTATCTAACCGTTTATTACTGTGCCGAATCGTTCTAAGGATCTCGACTAAGTTTAAATAAATTGATCAATGTTTTTCGTGAATATTGAGAATCGCCCGCCATTTTCATAATATATTTCATCGAGATTTATTTAACGCTCGTGTAAACTACATATTTTTTCATTTATAATTGATTGTCTATTTTTGCATGATAGTGGAAATCCGAGCCAATAAACGGAATACACAATATTACAAGTATGAATCTCTCAATGTTAAATCAATACACACGTGTAGTGAGAATTATATATTATATTGGTTGTTTCAACTCTGTATTTTTTTATATTAGCTTCAATTATTTTTTCTAATGTTTATATCGTATTATATTAATTGTGACTTATTTTATATGAAAAGTGTCAGCGTAGTCATTTTATACTCTCAATAAACAATATTTATTATTAAAAAATTAACATAAATTAAATAATCACCGTGTACATAGTGATTTATTGTTTTATCATTTTATTATATGTACATATAAATACATATTTATTTATTATGGATACAATGTAAATTATATTATACATATATCAATAATAAATAAATATGTATAATATAATTTACATTGTATCCATTATATAAACGAAATATTTATTGAAATATGAAGGTGTTTTTATTGAATCCTTTTAGAAACATATATATATTATTTTGTAATTCTGTTGCCACATAACGACCCAAAGAGTGAAAGCATTCGCAAATTGAAAGCTCGTAGAAACTACCGGTCCGATTCTTATTTCATATGTATTGTTTTTATGTATTTTATTTTTATTAACATTTAAATTATTACCTGCTTGATTTCTACCAGAATGGGATGATGACTTTCCGATGAAGGCAAATAACGATTGGCTCGTTCGATCCCCATCGCTACCCCTGCATTATACTTCCAAGGGATCGCCGGGCCTGTGGAACAAATTTTTTCACCTCGAAACCGATGTGAAGTATTTGAAAAATGAATTGAAGATTTTGCGAGCGGAACTTGAAGACGTGCGCCACGAAAAAATGCTCTCTACAAATATATTGCAGACTGATAGCAACATTCTACGCGATGCCAAAGAAAGTAAATGTTAATAAACAATGTACGCGTGTACTGTGTAATACGATTGTGCCTTAATTTGTGATCCTTTAAAATGTTTAGGATAGAATTTACCGTAGAAAATTATGTATATTTTTATATAGTTTCAAGTGAGTTTGTAGCTTTTAGATATTTTATGATTTCCACAATATTTATATGTTGGAACGGAAAGAGTCGATGTGAGAATAATTTATTGAAAGTGTTGTAACCTTCTAAATACTAATAGGGTTAATATTACGTAAATAAATTTTATATTTTTCCCAATTTTTAGATATATACACGTATTTTTTTAAGATAATACACTGGACGAGTATTTGAATGTAAATAATGTTGAAATTAATAATGTGAAGGACCAAATAAATTAAAAACGAAAAACTTATATCGGCTCTTTTAATGCTTATTGTTATTTTTAAGCCCATCAAGAAATCGTCACCCATTCCAATTGTCGTATATTCAGGGCTTCCCTCCCCTTTTCACTACATAGTTTTGAACAGAAATATGCAATCACTAAATGTTCTCTATTATCAAGTTTTCTGAAAAATAACATAATTATTATTTAACATTTTTATGCATACACTTATAACTGTATTTACAACACGTATTAATTGAACATAATTACTTGAGCGTCGCCATTAAAATAGCATATTCAAATAGTGGAGATCGGCAGCTCAATAAATCGCACGTTCCCGTCGGACCGTTCTTCAGTATATTATATAAATGTTTGGGTAAATAATCTATTATCATTCTAGTTACCCTATCTTCTACTAAAAAATTGTCTTTTATCAAGTTAACTTGCAGGTTTCTTAAACACAGTTCACATAAGGAAGGCGGGGATACGTCCGGATATTGCTTTATATCGATGAATTCCTGCGGTATATTAAATTTCCATTTCTTTTCGCGTAGCATCAGAGTTTTTGATCTCTTACAGTGTCTCAGTTCCTTACAGTCGTCTATGTAACTGAAAATATACACAAGCAGATAATATTTTCAAACCCTACATTATATATTTCACTTATCTATTACCGCATCCAGTTATTCAATCGGTCATAAATCTAATAAACATGTTAATTCTGATTTTAAAAGGGTTTCACACATATTCATAGTAACCAACTGCTAGTTTTATTATTAGAAAAAGTCAGAAACGAAGCGCGTCGACAGGTTTACAACTGTCCCCACAAAAGGTTATTCCTTTAACTTCTATACTTAGAGATGAAGAGAGCGGCTTGAAAAGAGATTCATAAAAAGAATGAATAGGTGGAAGACTTACTAATTTGATTTAGGTGTGAAAATCGTATATAATTTTTTGCTCAATTCTTCAACGATTATATTTAGGCGACCAATTTTAAAGGTAATAATTATTGAATGGCGCGTGTGAGACTAGAATATTTCACCGGAGACATCACTAAACATGAACAAGGCCGGACAGCCTCGACCGAGTCATATTTATTTTACAATGTTTATATATGTTGCATATATAATCATTTTTACGTATAAATTTTATTTATAGGCGATTGCCTCGTTCATGTTTATATTGTTTAATTTAAATATATTGATCATTTACCTCAGATGTTCGCTAGACGGAATATTGATATTCTGTATTACGTGTAACCAAACTCTATACGGTATACTATGCAAATTTTTATTTTTCCAAAACGTAAAATTAGTTGAATAAAAATTGTGTCCTATTTTTTGGGGCAACCAATAGAGATTATTACCTGTAATGAATTCCCAATAAAAATCATATGTAATAAACGTGTACATGCTTTTAACCAAAGAATTTTTTTTTAAATGTAAAGTCTTTTTGTAAACATACAAAAATTGTTTCTTTTAAATGAAATTCGAAACAGGGTATTAGATGCACATTTTGTTTTTTGTAATTTAGTTAGTCGCGTGCGCCAGACACGCGCGTGTATGTGTGGGCTAGATATATGAAATTCAAAAATTATCGCCGAAGAACCTATAATATAAAGATTGTAAAAATTACCGTTTGCAGTGAACAGTTTAATGTTTGGCATCAGTTGCAAACTCAGCGGTAGATACTCGATGTAGTTGTTATCGACTAGTAAGCTTCGAAGCTCCGTCAAGTGTTTGATTTCTTCGGGTAGAGTAGTCAATAAATTATCGCTAATATTCAAGTATCTAAGATACGAGAGTTTGCACATCCCTTTTGGTATATGATCAATGCAATTCTCGTTTAAATGGATTTCTCTTAAATAATTAAAATATAGCGGATTCTGCGGTAATTTCTTAATGTTGTTTCCTTTGAGGTATAAATCTAATCTACATTCGTGGAAGATTTTAAGCTTTTCTTCGGGGAAATCGTCCAGATTGTGATAATTCCAATGTATTATTTTAATTTCCTTAAAACCTCCTCCGTCCATTGTAATTTTGGTGATATAATGAAATGCACGAGTTTTACCACACTGCACTAATTCACCGATTGAAGAAATTGCACGTTACATTTGCAGCAAAATAGTTTGTTGGATTCTGAACCGCCGATGTGGGTTTAAGAAAAAAATATGTTAAGACATTGGCATTATCCCAAGATAACGGTGGCGAAACGTTTACCTATTTTTAGCTATTGAGACTAATGCTGTCGGCCGGATTGCTCCCAAAATCATATTTATGGCAAATAAGAAAATCAGTCGTGGAAATGAATTAATTCTTTATTGAGGAATTAATGGATATTTGCATATACAAACAAACATATACATATATTCAGAAGGAGGGGCGGCACGTCCACGTACACTGCGGAGCCGCCGCACTCCCAAGCAAATTGAGGAAAAATATTTATTAATATTATTTGGTATATTTACCTCATTTTATTGTTTTATATTTTAAATAAAATAGGAGTGAAATATACTTTTTTAATCTTCTGCAAACCGTTCAAAAGTATACTATGGATAAAAGGATTTGTTACTATGCATATAGTAAATTTTAAGTGTTATATTTTTGTTAAAAATAGTTATTTTGGTAAATAAATCGTACGGTGCAGAGAATATTAATTATTTTATATATCCATTTTTCTTATCATCCAATGGAAAAATGCCAAAATGGCAAACGACATCGTCAAAGGTACGGTAGCGGCTTTAATCCAGGCCCATAAACTGCAAAAACAAAGACATAATTATAGAAGTCGCATTATTTTGAATTATGATAGTTTTAACTTTATCGGTTGACGCAATACTACGCTTTTCAGAGGGGAGTTTTGCGCGACCGACACCGTCGCAATCAAAATATAAGTGCCAACGAAATGCATACTCGTAAGGCTGGTCCGAAACGTAGAACGGCTCCTCCGTAATCACCAATCCGGACGCAAACACCCACACGTCGTTAAAGGGAATACCTTCCGAATCCGCAGGAAAATGTTCTATGAGATGCACAAACGATTGGCCTTCCACGACCTGCGACGGAACAATTTAAACTTCGATTACATATCAATAAAGCTATGGTACAAAGCGTTACGAAGAATCGATTAACCTTTCCGAATATCGTATGCTCTCCGTTCAACCAGGGCGTAGGTATGGTGGTAATAAAGAATTGACACCCATTTTTATTTCTTCCTAATAAACAAATATACAAATTAAACGTTGCCAATTATTAAAATACTACATTTTTATTAATTTTCAAACCTTTATTTGCCATCGAAACCAATCCCGATATCTCATACTTCGCGTCGATATTTTCGTGAGCAAACTCTTCGCCGAAAATGCTGATCGAACCGCTGCCGTTATTATAAACGACATCGCCTCCTGAAAATATATTAAGATTCGTCAATCGGTTCTCCTTAACGACTAACGTTTCGCTTTGCGTCCCGCCTATGCGACGGCCGGATCTCGCCGTAACGTACCTTGGATCATGAATCGTTTTATAATTCTGTGAAATTTTGTCCCCGCATAAGACTTTCCTTCGATTCCGTCCGTCGACAGCTGTTTAAAGTTTCTAACGGTGTTGACCGCGGATTCTCCGAATAGTCCAATTACAATCCTTCCTAGAGGTTCGTCATCTTTGTACAGATCGAAATATACTCTATCCGTCACCTTATAATAGTGAGCCACCTTAAACGGTAAAATACATGTTTGTCAATCGCATACCTTTCGTTTGGCGACATAGTTATTAAAAGCTCCATATTTTTAGAAAAACTCCCGGCGCTATTTTTTCGAACTACGATTTGACGCCGGCACAAATGTTGCCAGCGTCGCTCGACCGTCGCCGATTGCTTTTGCGAAGGGGACGCTCGCCAAAACCTATAACTCTCTGACCCTTCGAATTCACCGCACACCGCCGTCAAAAAAGTTATTCGGATAGAAATGCGTTCGATTCGCGGGAATATCTAGAACCCGTTTCGTTAGGGAATTGCAGTTCTATCTACATTTCCGCTTTAGCAAATTTATTCGCGTTCGGGACAATTATTTACATTTCTCTAGCCGTTAAAAATTTTTGGTCAAACAAATTTACCCAAAAAAAAATTGACCGGGTCGATCGACAATCCGGATCTATCCGATTTCGGCCCGATCGGTCTTCGATCGTCGCGTCGAAGATAAATAATATAATTTCGCGACGAAAAAAAAATGCGCGTCGGAAGCGACGAGGTCGCGGTCGACCGAGCGAAAACCCCGGCGCGTACCGCAAAAGACGACGCGAACATCGCGACGAGAAGAGTCGACGTCGACGACCCTCCGGAGAACATCGCGACCGTCCGAGTCGCGAATCGATCGGCGACAGTCGTCGAGGGCCGACGCGGAAGAATCCCGACAAATGCCGTCGCATAATCGTCCCCCGTCGAGGCCCTATCGATCGCGACGCGATTCAAAAGAAACCGAAGGATTTTCCGCGACCGTTTTATTTTTGAGTCGCGGCCGACGAACGAGGCCGACCCTCTCCGATTTCTCAAATTTCGAAGAGCTCTCTTCGCTCTTCTGGAAATATCCTCCTTTCGGCTGCGTCGGTCCTCGTTTTGTGCCGCAATTTGCTCTGCCGCGCTTCGTAAACGACAAAAAAACGGGACGGCTAACCTCCTCCACCCAAGATAAACTCGCGGACAAGAGAAAAGTCGGACACGAATTTAGAATAGGTGAAAATTAATTTTATGTCTTGCACGATAACACCGAGAGACGACCGGTTCAAAGAGCTCGGCCGGACGAAATCGTCGGAGAGCCTTTTCGAATATATTTTTATTGTAAATTATCGATGGAAAAAAAAAATGAGATATAAAAGTCGAAAGATCGATCGTTTTTAACAATTCCCTTATTTTCGAACATTTTAATTGCTCCAAGAAAAATCGTTTTCCGTTTTAAAGGGTGTAAAAAATGTTTAAAAAGCGTCGAGGGCATAGAGTGATTAAATAATAGGATCGTTCTGTATGTAGAGCGAGAAATTTTAATCCAAACGGACGGGGCCAATATAATTGACGAATTTTTAAGAGCTTAACAAGAGTTTACGCTAAACTTTTTTTTAACTCGAGCTCGGGGGGCCCCGAATTTTTTACGTCTCGACTAGATTCGCCACCGTTTTAACTTCAATTTCCGAACGCGGACGCTCACCTTAACGTGCGTATTCGGAGGCCGGCGCTAAATATTCTCGCGCATAAACATTACAATTCCGATCGTTCGTATTTTACTAGACTATTCTAAAAATATTTATCGCATATTTTGTGATCGTTCCGAAGCGATTGTCGGCTTTAAATGGGACGAAAATCGAACAATTTCCCCCTTTCGAGCGGGGACGCGCGCGTTCGCGTTCCCCGGCGGAAAGGCGGAGAGGCGCGGCGGCGAATGTGCCGAGTAACGTCGCGCCTGGCAACCCCGGGCCGACAGTGACTGTCAAATCGACGAGCAACATGGAGCTCTCGGCGGAGGGCACGACTCCCGACTACATGGCGCTGGCGCGCGTGCGCTTCCGGCTGGGGCTGGCGGCGGCCGGCAGCGCGGAGGCGGCTCGGCTGCGCGCGCAGCTGGAGAAGGGCGTCTGGGCCGCCGGCATGGCGCCCTGGTACCGCGCGCTGTGCACGCAGCTGAGCTGGCGGCCGGACGGGGCGCGCCTGGCCGTGGCCGAGGCCGAGCTGGC
>JAGXCT010037242.1:295118-341418 GCA_022495035.1 Philopotamus ludificatus | reverse complement strand
CGCTCTCGTCCGACTGTCCGATCCTCGAAGTTAATTTTATACATAATTATTTACCTTGCGCTGGATTTTTGTCGATGCGGGAAACTGGCCTCATAAATGATTTGCCAAAAATTACTTATTTCTGACTGACTGACAAATGTGCCGAGCGCTCGTAGTCGGGTCGTTTTTAGTGTATATATTTGAGAATACCGTCGGTCGTTTTATTGAGTATTTTTCAAAACGTACGCATATGGCTCCCCGGTCTTGTGCTGAGATCGTTCGAGACAATACTATGTCTTAATTCCAACAAATTATCACATTAGTCAAAGAAGGTTTATAAAATGTGGCCATGTAAATATCGTGGAACAAAGCGTGGGACGTTTGACCTGAAATATGGACTAGAAATAACCTTTATTCGCATAAATCTCAAGTTTGGCTTTAAAAATTGTCAAATAGGGGATATTTTTTTTGTATACCGGTATAGCTATAGCAAAGCTATTTTGTTGTCTCAAAAACGACTGGATTCTGTTCTGTGACCATCGTCATAAGTCGAAAATCATGCAAAAAAAATAAAAATAATAGACAAAAAATATGTAGTTCGTTAGTTGTTTTTATTTCTGATATAAGTAAATAATTTGTATAGTGAATACACAATATATTTATAACAATTGTTCTGGAGTATTTTCATCATCTTCCTGCGATTGCAGCGATGAGTTTAGTTATAAACATACCCAGTTAGTTAATTTCATATTAACAGGCAATTGCTAGCTGTGGCATACCTTCGGAGGTCTATCAGTGTTTATATCGGAGTCCACACTTTCATTTCTTAATTCTATCACTGATTTGGACCAAAGCTGCAGCCTTATCTTATAGTTCAAAATTGTTTGGTAGTTTGTCAGATTTATCTAGTTTTTTTAACTCATGTCATTTTTTTCTATAACTCTTTATATCTCAATCGAGTTTTGGTTTGTGAGTTCCTTAAACACGTTGCAGTCCGGAGGACTACCCATCTGCAATTTCCATGAATGAGCAACAGTCCGGCCGACTCGGATTTAAGTCCTCGTGGAGACGGACGCGCATACGAGTCCTTATTAGTAATTAGTAAATTTAGAGTCGTTATTTTTAAAAAAAAAATTAGAAATCTCCAGCGAAAATTACCGCGCAAAGTCACGCGGACTGTAACGTGTTAACATAATTTTTCATAAGATGATTATGCCTTGATTGTCAATTTCCAGAATAAGTTGTTTGGCAAATTGTACAATAGAATTAGCTTTCTTCTACTTCCTTATCTTTGTTTAAATTAATATTATTAATATAACATTTTAAGAGTTTGTTTCATATACTACATGACCTTGTTACGTTTGACCATCCTGCCATATTTTTTATTGCTTGATAGATGTAATTTTTCCTAAATTCTTTTAATATCTGATCATTCTCTTTATTTCTTGGGCGAAAGTTATTCTTAAATAATGCACTTATGCAGTGAATGAATATAATGTTATAATTCACAAGCAATGTCCCCTCAGTCCATTGGCTGTAGGATGCTTGTGGTATTGGGAGGCTGTAAACCACTTTTGGATTTTATTTCTTATTTTTTTAAATAATTGTAGATTGTAGCTAAAGATAAGGTAAACGACTGCATTATCTTATTTGTACCATTTTTTGGCTCATAAGTCGAAAACTGACTGTACTCCTTAAATCCCTAATATCGTTTTTTAACAGGAAACTTTCTCCATTCCTGTTTAATTCCTCTATGTGTTTTATTATATCGTTTCAGATTTACCGCCGCCGGACGTCTGCAATGTCGTATCGATGCAGTCAATGGATGCGTGGTGACCGGCGCTGCGAACGGGGTTGCCGTTGTCGGCGGGGTCGCCGGTAGCGGAACGCCCGGCGCTACAGACCGCAGTGCTCTATATCAGGGTATTATTCGTGAGGGAGATTTGCTGTTAAATCGGGTGAAAAAGCTAGCTAGTGTTATAAACTTTTAATTTTTTTCAACATTGTCGAGTGATATTTTTGTGTGAGGATATTGCAATCATTTTAAATAAAATTTCTTTTTTATATGTTTTATTTCTGTCCACGATACTAAAAAATATATATTTTGCATAAAACGTTTGCAGATATTGGAAATAAAATACACCATAAAATTTATTAAACATTTCTTTTATATGACCTAGACCCGAATTGGTTCAATCCACTGTAATTATTATTATTATAACGACATTTGGAATATTGAAAAAAAAATTGACCCGACTCCGTCGACACCAAATGATCCTGCGATGCGGATCCATCTACCTGTATACTGACAACTGTCTGGTCCTTGTTCCATAATATCACTGGTATTCCTCTCGAGGCCATTTTTTTCATTCGAGATATTCATATTTATTTGAATTGTATTTTGTCGCAATAGTTGCATGTTCCGATGTTAATTCCGAAGCATCATGAAATGTGTTCCGTGTTTTTATCTGACGGAGAATGGCACTATCGATGTCATTCAAAATCATCATTTGGACTTTTTAAATAAGTAATCGAAGGAAACTATAAATGTTTTGATTACATTATACGTCCGCCACATTGGATTATAAGCGTAGGCAATAATTATCCCACATATACGTGCAGTTGTTTTCAATTTTGTCCATTGCTGCACTCGCTATACACAGTCAACAATTAAATAATATTGTGGCGTCGGGGAAAAGTAGTGTTACAATTACTATTAATTTGAGTCATGCTAAAAGACGGGTCTCATTGATCTCTGAGGATGTTTTATTGAAAAATATTTAATATATGCATGTATACAATACACTTTCAAGCTTAAAACTTACACTTGTATGATATTTAGGTTCTATGTATATACATACAAATTGGTATCACAAATAAATAATACAAAATTAAAACTGCAAATAAAATGTTTTGCTCATCTTATTCTAATTATATAGCTAAGTGCCAGCCGTTGTATTCTCGGCTCACCCGATCAGTGACTTAAAAATTGTACTCTACGTTGAAAAATCCATCCCGGCATTTTTTGAGATTAAAGTTTGGAAGCCGGTCTCGTTCTATTAATTTCTTTCAAAGTGATATCTAACAATATGGAGGATATTGTTTGCGAAGATCTCGCGTGTCCGGTGTGATGGCACAACCGATGCGGCGATCGCAACTCGTCGTGTGGGGATTAGAATAGAAAAAAACATGCGTAAATACAAAATTTGTATATACATATATTATATATATATGAATTTATTTAATTACATATAACAAATACATATCCGTTGAAATTTTCCGATCTATACATACGACGAAAGTATTAAATTATAAATTAATTTATATATATATATATTTATAAATAATTTCATTGTTACAAAATAAATGCTTTTCACTTAGATAAAATATTTTTGATTGACTAAATAAAATACTGGATATGTTCATGAAATGACAATCGCGAGCGACGAAATATCTCATTTATACACAATAAAAATGATTGGAAAATAATACCAATAGCCCACCATCGGCTCAGGTGTGTATCACAGGTTCACAGATCATTGCCTCGGGCCCGATAGTACTTAGGATCTAATCTTATTCTAGGGATGATGCGCAACACTGCGCAAATGCGAATCAGAATTTTACAAATCGCTGATCTCTCTCTATTTCGTGTAAGGTTATTTATTACTAATACTGATAATATTCTTCTATACAATTTATTTAACAAATTACAGCGATAAATTATATCTAATTTTGTAGAATAAACTTAATAAACATCCTAAGTTTACTTGAACTGTTTTATGATAACACTATCCTAGTGCTATTCGCTACAAAATTATCATTTTCGTAATGCACATACATATATGTACACGTATTTATATCATGGGACACACAACGAATAAAATTATACATATATACGTATGTTCTTTCATTTACATTTAAATGAATCGTTCATTTGGTGAGATTATAGTTTTTAGGTTCTCCAACATTTACATCTAACAGACTAGTTTCAATATAGGAACGTCCGCTCTTTGCATACACATGTCCCAGTCCTCAAAGTTAATCCTTTCTTGCTATGTGTGCGTGTGCAGCATTGTTTCCAATGCAATTTTGTGCATATGAATATAGTTTCGACTCGTACTAATCGCTATGTCTCTCATATTTTTTCAAAGATGCCTTTATTTTTTAAGCGTTTCTAATTTTATATCAATATAATAAAGAACATAATCAATGTACGGTGTTTTCTAGGCGAAAAACGTCGTATATTTTCCAAAAATGCACATAGTTTATTAGTGAGAGCGTAATACGTACATGTACCATTAATATATTGATGGACAATGCCAATTTTTCAGGGAAGCCAGTGTTGCCAAATTATGGACGTCGCATGTTCTACGATATACTGGTTTAATAATAAAAAATGCAACCCGCAACATCCGCCCGACACTTTTGGCATTATCCCTTACATATATAGAAATAGATTAAGAAAAACATATACATATTAGGAAATATGGTAACCGTATTTTGACAATCACATAGATTACATGTTATTTTTAGTAATTCACTGAAAGAGCAGAATCGTCCCCGGGGCATAGTAATAAATATTTTTTCGTGTTAGAATTATAATTTATCATAATATTTAATGGAAACGATATATATTTTTACACTCACAAGCAGTTCTATTTTAGAAAGATACATTTTATTATGATATACAATCATTTTCTTTTATTTATAGATAAAAGTATAAACTTTTGGGTTTTTGGAGCCTGCAATTTATTTGTATTACTTATTATATTAACGTATAGTACGTACGCAGAAGTACGTTTGCGTTCGATGTTACTGTCGTCAAACGAAGTTTCCAAAGTGTACATTATTAGTCAGCGAATATTTAAATATAGTATATAAGCCAAAAAAACAGTATTGTATTAGTTTACAAACTTCGGAAGCAGACCACCTACGCTCGTCCTGAGAAAAGATTTTGAATTATGCGGCTCGGGTATTGACTGCAGAATCCCAATGCTTATAAGAATTATATAGATATAATTAATATAACGTGTAAATATATATTATATATATATAAATATATTAATTTATAGATTTACATTTATACATATTTACATATATATTTTATAATTGATCACCGATAGGTATATCTTCACTAATTCAACCACAGCGAGCGTTGAAGTTGCTATTCGGCCTCTAGTAAAAATAAAATATCACTGAGGAATCACAGAAAAATATTTTCAAATTGAAATCACTACGCGGCATAGCTGTGATACAAAATTACTCGTTACGAAAAGTCACTTGACCGATAGTTCGATATGTATTAAAGGCAATATGCGGAGACAGTCACGCGGCCAGGCCCTCCCCGCGGGGAGGAGGCCCCAGGAGGGGCAGAGGCCCCGTCGGCGACGCGGCCATCCGCTCCGGGCCGTCCCCGTTGTTCTTGCGCTCGTAGTGCAACTCCCACATCCTCTGCAGCCCCTCGTTGGGGGCTCGTCCCCTCTCCGCGAACTCTAAGAGCGCCGCGTCCCGTTCGGCAAACTCGCGACGCCTGTCTTCGGCCATGAGGGCGTCCCGCTCCGTGAACTCGCGCCTCCTCTCCTCGACGTCCCTGTCTCTGTCGAGAGGCGGGGAGCTGAGCGAAGACGGGTGCTGGTCGCTCAGCGGCGACGCCGGCTGCGACAGGGGCGGCGGCGGCGGCGGAAACGGACCGAAGCCCAGCAGCCCCGGGAACTTCCCGCCGGGAGAGGTGAGCCCGTTCTGCCCTCCGCCCTGCTGTATCACCGAGATCTCGTTCAGCTGAAACAATGCAATGCGATGTTTCAGATCGGATCGCGAGGCTTCGTCCGCGAGCGGTGCGCGCGCCTTCGACTCACCTTCTGCTGCATCCCGTTAAGGAACGGCGCCGGCAGATACGGGTAGAAGAGGTCCGGTCGTCGCTGCAGGAAGTCCGAGTCTTGGGGGCTGAGCGGCAGCGGCCGCGGCGGCAGCTCCAGGGACATGCGGCGGCCTCGTCGCGAAGCGCCGTTCGACCACATGTGGGTCCCCATGTGAACCTGTCATCATACAGCGCAACGTTAGCGTCGAGCATACACTGTTTGCATATATATATATATCGATTCTGATTGATTACTCGTAAATTATATCGATGACAGCGTGAAAATATAAAAAAGATGTAAGTCAAGCGAATGGCAAAGCGTTAGTATATAGCTAATAAAATATAGTTTACTCGAGGGCACCGGCAACTGCGTTGCCAACCGTATTTTTGCGTACCTTTAGGTTGCCTTTAGTCGTGAAGGCTTTTTGGCACACGGAGCATCTGAACGGTTTATCCCCGGTGTGAGTTCGCATATGAATCTGCAGCGCCGAGCTCGACGAGAAGTTCTTGCGGCAAACACCGCACAGGTGCTTCGTGGACAGGGGCGGAGCACCTGGCGGGCATGCGGCCAGAGGCGGAGGCACGTGAGGGGGCACGCCCATCGGAGGCCCGTCTGCAATGCACACACACAGGCGGTTTAGTTAGCTGCGCTGCGACCGCAGCCGCGTCTAGTATGTATTAGTATGTAGTGGCCGGGGATAGGTTTGAAAGACCCCCGTAGATAGAAAGCGTTCAGCCGGATGACGGGTTAAGAAGCTGAATGTACGACAAGTTAGCGACACAAGGTGAGCGGTGCTTACTGGAGGGTCTCTTGGGCTGCGGCAGGTCGGGATCTGGCGGCGCCCGCTTCGGCGGCGGCTCCGGCGGCTCCGGGTCCGCCGAGTCCGACGACACGTCGCGAATCTTGTGCGTCAGCATGTGTTGCTTCATGTTACCCTGTCGACAACAATTGAACCGGTTAGCGTACAGCGCTGAGATAGCGTAAATTTGGTCGGCAAGGACAAACCCTTACCGGCAGCGAGAAGGGGCTCCAATGGTTCAAAGCAGTGGCTGACTGCGGCTTGGGGGGGCGTCTTGTGGCACTGCTTCGCCCTTGGCACAAGCAGCCGCCGCCACTGCTCTGAAACCAGGAAAACAATAACCACAATTTAGTTCACGTCTATTAAATATCAAAACAATTTCATATAAGCAAAAACTAGCATAAACCAAATCGAACAATATTATTTTTTGACAATGTGAACTGGACATATTTAGCGATCGGCAGGTACGTTTAATAGCTTTGTGGTTTTGAGAATTATGGAAAATCATCAAATCATAAAGTGGTTCATACAGCTCTTAGCGGCCGGCTAGATTTTTCTCGATCATCTGCGGCTGCTTCAGTCCTCCAGTTGACATTAGTTAGCAAAGGGGGGGTTAGTCAATTACCTTAGTAGAAAAGCCTCTGTCGCAGACGGTGCATTTGAAGGGTCTCTCCTTGGTGTGGCTGCGGTAATGTATCTCGAGGGCAGAGTGACAAGCGAAAGTCTTGTAGCAAATGTTGCAGGTCGTGTTGCCGCGCACTGTACATCAAAATTCGTCGGTTAATTTCGCGATAGAGTTGTGCCACGCGCGACGTAAGATATCCACCGCTGCTCGGTTAATTGGCGGTTAACTCAATATTCAAACGCAAAACCACACGCGCTGGAATCTTACGTCGAGCCGTGGCGAGCGAGTCTATTTTATATTTTCAATGAACGAGAATACTATTGAGTACGTCACGAAAATGTTTCAATGCCTTGCACCCTTTGACTTTGAGTTGAATTAGAGAGAGAAAGGGAGAGCATTGGCATTATCGGCAACGGCAATCGCAAATTAGTATTGAATAATTTTCGTGACGTAAATTAGGGTGTAAGGCAGCGAGTGCAGCGGGTCGGGACGGGGAGGAGGAGGCCTGCCCGGTGTGTCGAGATGTGGAACCGACCCCGTCGGGTCGGGTGGCGTGCGCGGGGGCCCCGCAGGTCCCGAAGAGGTCGGTTGGGTCGGGCAGGCGCTCTCTTACAGCGTACCTGCGGGGCCGAGCGCCAGGCCCAGTGGGCTGAAGGGGCCGCAGTCAAACGGAGAGCGCGCCCCCAATAGCGTCATCCCGGGGAATATGCTCGCCGGCGGCTCCGGCGATTGGGGGGGCGGCGGCGCTGGAGGCGTCCGAGGAGGCGGAGACTTGGATACTGGCGTCGACACTGACATTTCGCTTTGGAACATATTTTCAGAATGTGCGCTCACGTTGGAGGTGGACGACCTAGAGGCCATCGTCGTTCTGACTTGATTCTCTAATGCCGCGAGAGATGCGGCAAACGAGGGCGCGAACGAGTCCCTCGTCTCGTTTTGAGTCTCGCTGTCGTCGTCAAAGTCGTCTTGTTCCATAAACCCGTCGTTGCTAAAGTCTTCGTCTTGATCGGACTCTCTGAACGACGGAAAGCCGGGAAGCTGGACGCCCGGCGCAGCGAACCCATGAGGAAGAAACGGTCCGGCGAAGCCCCCGGTCGACGGAGAGTCTTTTATTTCGGCGGCCTGTATCTGTTCCGGCGTAAGATCCGTCGGTTCCCCCGTATGCAACCGGATGTGTTGCTGTAGCACCAGCGCGTTGGTAAACTTTTTGTGGCACACCGGACACTGGTGCAACACTCTCATGGGCGGCTTCATTCTGTGAACGCCCATGTGCGTTTTTAAATTACCCTTGGTCGTAAAAGCCCTGCCGCATATTCGACACCTGAACGGCCTTTCTCCCGTGTGCGTCCTGTAATGCATTTGTAACGCACTCTTACAGGACAAAACCCTCTGACATATCACGCACTGGTTCGGATCTGTTAATTTGTTTTCTATATTGTCGACCATCTGTTGGAGTTTGCTGGTTTCCGACGTTTTCGTCACTTCAATCAGACTCTCCCAAGAATTATCGTTACTCCCCGGACGTGGAAGAAGCGAATTATATATAACGGGATCTTTGGTCGGATCCACGTCGATCATTCCGGGCAGGCCTGAAGAATGAAACATGGACAAACTTCCGGAAGAAGTACTACTGGGAGGGGAAGCTGTGGGAAAAAATGGGAACGACGCAGGCATACGTTGCCCTGTCGATATTGAAAAGGATCCCGTAACCGGTGATGTCTTACTTGAAAGATTCTCGGGCTGATCCGGGTCGTGCTTCTCGTTAGGACTATCGTGTCCTTGCATATCTTCGCTGCTAAATTTAGATTCCATGCTGCATTCATCATAGGGTGACGGGGTGGGATATCTTTCAGGGTCGCGGTCGATGTCAGGCGATTCTCGATCGGTGTCGGGTTCCTGTTTTGGGGTGACGCGATCGTTTTCTTCGAAGCTTCGATCGCGTATGTGCTCGTCCTCGGTCGGTTCCTTCTTAAATCGTTCTTCCGACGGTATTCTGAGAGGACTGGGAGGTGAAGGTTTACTCAAATCCGCAGGTAAATCTTGTTCGTCGCGCAAAACAAATAAGGGATGTAACGGCGAAGCCTTATCGGCGAGTGGGCGGTTTTGCAGTAGGTCGCGCGGCGGAGGTCGGTAAAGAGGCAAACCACCCGGAAACGGTGCTCCGCCGGAAGGGAAGGGAATGGGGTGAGGAGGCATACCGGGCATGGGTCCCGGCGATAATTGGGCTAATAAGGGAGGATGGTATTTGTCTAAATGTTCGGGTATCGGGTTGGGGTTCATCTTAACGTGCGGGAATTTAGCCGTATGCCTTTGGAAATGCACTTTCAGGTTACCCTTGGTAGTGAAGCGGGAACCGCACACATTACATTTAAAGGGGCGTTCACCTGTGTGCGAGCGGATGTGAATTTGTAGAGCAGAATCACTTCCGAACACCTTGCCACAGTAACGGCACCTGTGCTTGAAGAACGGTTCGTTTCGTCCACCCGATTTTCCATCGTACGGCGACATCTTTCCGGATTTCCGGAAAGCCAACTCGTCCGCAAGATTGTTGGCCAACAAACCTTGCGACGCATTGTCGAGGACTTCTTGCGCGCGCCGTTGCAACATCTCGAGAGTGTTCGGCTCATTCAGAGACGGCGGCGGGTCGTTGTTGGTTATTATGGTAGACGCTAGCGACGAGGATATCGAGGTGTAGGGAGGGTGCGAGGATATCATCGGAGGCGACGGGGTGGGGGGCTTTGGAATGGTTATCAGTTCTTGTTTTAAGACGGGAGTCTGCGGATGCGACGCCGGGACGGCTTGCGAAGCCGGAAGCAAGACCGGCGGCTCGAAGCGGACGGGAGTCGGTTCTCGGGTCGGGATTTGAGTTTTGGGCGGTGACGGCGTCGGAAGTCTAGGGATCGGGACGCGCGGCGGCACGGTCGGTATCCGCTGCTCTACCGCGGGGGACGTCACCGGGCTGCCGTCGTTCGGTCTGTTGAGCGACAGCTGGTTCTGCAACTGCTGAATGAGCTGCAATTGGAACACTTGCTGATGCTGCAGGGTGAACAGAGTGCTCTGAAGAACGGCCAACTCTTGGAGGGCCGTCTCGTTTTCGGCGTTGTTGGCCATCGTGGTGGCGGCGAACTGCGCCACGGCGACTTTGGTGTTTTGCAACGCTTCGAGCGTCACGTGGCTGGCCCCCGGAAACGGGAAGGGCATCGACGGAACGAGCTGAGATCCAGACTCGCCGTCTTCCAAACTGTTGTTATTCTCGGCGTCCTGTCGATGGCGGCGAACTTGCTCCGACCTCTTGCCGCCCGTTTCGCTACCCCCCTCGCCGTCGCAGTCGCCCTCCGGCTCGTCCATATCTTCGTCTCCCGACACGACCATGTCCTCCGGGTCGGAAGGCATCGGGTCTTCTCCCATGCTGTCGACGAGCGGCGGCTCTTCGCAGTCTCGGTGCGTTCGATGCTGGAGATGCTGGAGATGCATGTAGTCCGGTATTTCGTTATTCGATCTGACTCCCTCCTCTTCGGATCCGGAACCGGAACTTTCGCCTGAAAACAAAACGGAAAAAGTTGATTTATTTTTATTTTGATTCGACGAGAATAAATAAAGAATCGCTCAAATTTAAAGATATCGCCGGAAGGTTAGATTAGGTTACTAACTAAGCTCGGTCGCGGTTAATTTATACACTCAAAATAGATTGTTGTTATTTGCCACGACGCTGGATTAATATAATACATATATGCGGTGGTGGCTCGTGGGCAAAATATTTGGGGGTGCTGCGGAAGTTAACGGTTAAAAAAGTGTATTTCGCTCATATTTTATTTAAAATATAAACAAATAAGGGCGAGGTAAAAATACCAAATAATATTATAATAATATTAATATATAAAAATATATTTTTCCTCAATTTGCTAGGGGGTGCTGCAGCTCTGCAGGATACATGGACGAGCCGTTACTGCTTATTGATATGATATGATATATATTGGTATGGCTACCGATAAAAGAATGTCTTTATTTTGCCACGATTGTTTTTATAGGCGGCTATATTACGATTTATCGCAAAACTCGAACCTATTTTTAAATAATTAAAAAAAAAAAATTAATTACGTAGAACGTCAAAACGCCGCGAAAACCTTGCGCGATTAATTTAATTAGTTTTTTTTTAATATTGTACAAAGGGATTCGTGCTCATTCGTTTAAAAAAACTATCGTTTTTAAAAATAACAAGAAACGTTTTCGACCTCGATCATAATAGATTTTTTTCGCGCATGCCGTTAGTCGATAATTCGCAATATTCCGAGGTTCGATAACTTATTGCGATTCCGACGGCCGCACAGTGGGGTGGATCATGAATTCTATTGCCAAAAATGCTTTTTACGCAAATTCGATTACAGAAAAAAGAAAATGGCAAATAATATGTAAAACATTGAAGTTTAATATTGCTTTATTTTATTTGGCGATATACGGCTTTAAAGTTTATCAACATTCAAAAATGCAATTGAAATATTATCGTGGTATCAAATTCAAACGAGTATATCTTTAACTCTTACAGTTTTAAAATGCATATTAATGTTATATACACCATAATAAAGAGTATATCATCTATTTTCAAAAATATCCAAAAAGTTTGTAATTAGGTTTATATATTTTCCATTTTTTAAATCACTTTGTGAATATATTTGATTAGCCAAGATTTTTTAAATGTTCAACGGTTCGTGCGGGTAAAAGTAATACTGGCAACGCAGAGAAAATATATTCATTATTAACGGCAATGAAAAAATCTTGCCACTTTAATGCGCTTTTTCAGTAATTGTATTTTTAATCACGTTAGGACTCATATTTGCGGAGCACCAAATTCAATTGAGTGTATCTTTACGATTTTTAATTGCATATTATTGTTATATTAATATATACAATAATAAAGCGTATTCTAAATATTTTTAATCATTTATAAATATATAGCAATTAAGTTTATATATTGTTCATTTGAAACAAAGGTTTTGATGAAGAAGTTTTAGAATAATTACCAAATTTGTATATGTCATGAAATATTGTATTTTTTGTGACTGTAATTTATGAAAATATTGTTTTTTGGTTAATACACAACGTTGGTAATTTAATATACAAAATTATACAGAATAACATGGAATAATTGTTATTTCGAAATATACATTCATAAGTCTAGCTCGAATAGAAAAGAAGTTACAGATTTTTGGCAGGAGAATTCATGATTCACCCCACTGTGGGCCGTCATAAAAATATTTATAACAAAATACGTTCTCTTCTCTAATAATTGGCATAATAATAATCGACGAATTTCCCACTGTGCCATTAACAATTAGGAAGATGTTCCGTTTTGTCAAAGAATTTTTTTATTAAACCGTTCCGGACACTCGGAAAGGAAGTTACAAAATATTATCGAACACGAATTGCATAATGTTAAGAAATTATAGAAAATTTGCGACAAGTATAAACATTATATTAAAGGATACAGGATTATATAAAACGAGCGCAAATTAAAGCCGAGGGGCGACGGGTGAGCCCGGACACGTCACCCGTTTTATATATTTTAATTTATTTTATATATTTGCTTATAATGGATAAAGTTAATTTTCGGCAAAACATAGAATTCATTTTTTTGCATTCATGGATTTTCAGTAAAGCAAAGCATTGGGAGAGCCTACTTTCGGCTTTAACGGACACGCGGCATTAGACGACTATATTGAGGTTTTACTTTATTATTAAATGTAAAAGTTTAGATATAACTATATGCAGTCAGCTCTCGACTTGCGAGTTTTTGTAAAATATTTCAATTATTTCAAAATATGGTACAAAGAAAATAATGTATCGCGATTGACTACAATTTAGATTTATTTTTGAATAAAAAATAATAATTTTTGCTCAGGCAAAATCTTCTATCGTGTAATAAGAAATATCTCAAAAGAGGGTGGAACTTTATATTAACTCGGTATGATCTGTCAACAAAGCGTTTTTAAAGCCTCCGAACTTCGTACTAAAAAGGGTATACATATATTAATGTTCAAACTATTACGTAGAGATGTCGCCCAGCAGATCCATACTTTAATTATTGAAAAATATATTTCTATGGTTTGAAGCTGGAAATAATCCCATATACGTTATCTCGTTCGTAGGGCGGCACATACGTCCCCGCAACAAAGTCTGTAACTTTTGGGAAAATTGGAATGCATATAGACGAAGGTATATTCTTTTATATCAAATAATAAAATTACCAATATAATTCTAAATAATGTTTGAAAAATAATCCAAAAACACCACCATTAAACAAGTTATTAGCGTGGAGCCCGGATTAAAGTAATTATTTCAATAATATATGTTTATCAGTAACGGCTAATAAAAAACTCATTTTTTAT
Organism: Philopotamus ludificatus; assembly: GCA_022495035.1. Classification (NCBI taxonomy): domain Eukaryota; kingdom Metazoa; phylum Arthropoda; class Insecta; order Trichoptera; family Philopotamidae; genus Philopotamus; species Philopotamus ludificatus. The sequence continues at coordinate 327,774 of JAGXCT010037242.1, read as the reverse complement.
ATATTAAATACAGCACTCACCATCGTTTTAGAAATACTAATCTTATTTATAAAGCCATAGACAACTGTAAAGAAGCTAGAATTAAATTTTCAAATTAATCGATATAAAGATTTAAGAGTTATCCTTAATATACACACAAAACCTAATACTTTTACCGTTATTTTGCAATAACGTGCGGACTCTCATAGAATGTTTTTTGAGCATTCGAGCGGACCATAACGAGTTAATATTAATAGCGCGGCTTTTAATAGGAAGTTTAGGAAGTAAAAGTGTTAACTAACATTAATATCGTACAATTTACTAATCCACTCGAGTCATAGATAAAGATGTAATGATGCCTTTGAAGGAAAATTACGTCGAGGAACACACAAATCGATACTCGATTTAGATCCATGAAAGGAAAGCAGTAGAAAATCGTGCCGAAATATGTGGCCGTAGTATTTACCGAGTTCGGTGATGGAATTTAAAAATTTGAAAATATGGACTCGGACACCGATAGATCTACGAAGGTACGCTAACTCGTTCAGCAAACATTTGCATGTTATTATGAAATTTATAAAGAACACAGAGAGAGCTATAAAAAATAGCCTAGCCATGTTTATAAGAAAAACCACCTCCGTCCCTGGAATCACTAAAAAATCGCAGGATTCACCGACGGATTCGAGCGGCCCGGACGATGCGAATACTCTGCGACAATTGTGATAAACGTCCCGCGGATAATTATTTCTTTGCATAAATATAACGTTAAACATTAGAAATCAGCAATAAAAACGATCGACGGGCCACTCCCTGTCGAAAACTGACCGCATATACGAGATTTGATAAAGAAAAAAGCGGAAATTTTGAATTTTGCGGCCCGCAGAAGTCCAATTGTTATATTTATTTATATTGTCGCGTCGGCATAATCCGCTCCGCCGTGTTTCAATACAGATATTTGGCCAAAAACACTGCCATTACGACGCCTCGGCCTCCATACTTCGATCTCCGACTATTTCCTATTTCCAAATAAAAAAAACCGCGAAAGGACGACGTTTTGTTAACGTTGAGCCGATAAAGATCAAATCGCCGAACGAAATAAACTCCATCCTGGAAATTAAGCGCTTTCAAAAATGGAAAAACCGCCGAAAAAACCGCAATTCATATCCGACGAAAAAGTCCTCGAGGGAGACAAAATTAATTTTCGAGAATCGATAAAAAAAATTCTCTCACACGCACGAACAAAAGGTTACGTCACATTTAAAACGTGTTATATATTTACGTCGCGGGACATATGTTTATGTTTTACATATAGGTAAATATTAAAAAAACACCCACACATTTTTTATCTAGATGCAAAACGCGCGAAAATAATATTTTACGAAATAATCGCAGTATTTTAAAACGATAGAAATCGCTCGGCGGGGCCGTCGGCTCGGACGCGACTCGAACGCCCTCCGCTTTATTATTGATAATATTTAGAATAATTTATCGATATTATTGTTCGAAAGCGACGGCACTCGAAGATTGTTCGCGGAAAATCTTTAACGTCAAAGTCGACCGAAAACAACAAACCGCAGAATAGATTTAGAAATATAATTTTAATTCAATTAAAAAACAATACCGGGGCGACGAAAATATATCCGATTCGTCGCATAAAACGGGCCGGGCCCTCTCGCCGACGATTTTTAAATAAAACATTTTTTTCCGAACCGCACAATTATTTAAGGGCGAGCGACTAGAATTAAATCGAAACGAAACGCGACACAGTTCGAACGCCTCGGCCCTCCGAAAGTTTGGCGACGACAGTTTACAAAATGAAAAACAAACGTCGAGGGAGGACGCGAGTCGCGCTATCGTAACACAGATGGCGCTGCGAGCCTTTCCGCCAAATTTTGGATTTCACAAAAGTTCCGGGACGCGGCGGGGGTCGTCGGTGTTCCGGGCTCACCGCGGAGCTGCCTGTGCCGGTCCCTGGCGGCCGTGCGGAACTGGATGCCATACTTGATGGTGCCGAAGTGCATCATGTTGCGCGAGAGCCCAATGCCCAACGCGTGCGGGCCGAGCCGCGTCCGGCCCGCGACTGAGCCGCCGCCGCCGGAGTCCTGCCCCCTCCGCGCCCCGCGCCTCCTCACCCTCGCCCTCGCCCCGCCGGTTATGACAGGGGGCGGGGCGTCGCACGTCATAAATCAAACATTGTCCGTTCCACTGGCTCGCCAATCATAACGACCGCCTCTCGCATATTAGGGGCGGGGCATATTTACATTTCATAACCGGCGCTGCAGCGCGAGGTGCGCGCGCCACCCCCGGCGCACTTGCACGTCGCGCCGAGGGCGAGGAGCAGATTCCGTCCGCTCGAGCGTCGGCCCGATTTAATATCTCTAATAAATTGAATCGCTCGCGCTCGTCACATTTTTACGCAATCCACTAAAAAGAATGAATACACCCAAGCCTTATACAACACGGGCTGTTTAATTGTGAAGTATTTTTGTATAATACGATTTCAGAAAAAAAAACAATAATTAAAAATGAAAAACCGCCCCGAACATGTCGAGACTTGTCAATTGCGTTTGTTTCGCTACATTTATCGGTTGAATTTTCAGCTAGGAGAGGACGGAGTGAAAATTTTATAAAACGATTCTCCCTACATAATATAAAAACTCGATGAAAAATTGCGTCGGCTGACATAGAATCTGCCAAAAATAATTATTCCAAAATTCGCCGAAATTGTAAAAAATAAAGGCTACACCCCAGACCGGATCTTCGATGCGGACGAAACGGGATTGTCCTGGAAAAGGATACCTCGCCGAACCTACATATCATAAAGCGAAAAACGTGCGAAGGGATTTAAAAAGACGAAAGGAAGAATATCTTGCTTCTTATGTTTTAATTCGTAATGAAATCGTTATTTATTAATCGGCATTTAAACCCCCGAGCGTTGAAAAATTGTGTCAGAATTCAATTAACCAGTTTATTGGAGAACCAATAAAAAGGGTCGCACAATCGCACAGATTTTTTGAGTCCTCCGATGATGAAACTCACAACCGATCTCGAAAAAGAGTCGAACTATGAAATTGTAAGCGATAGCGATGACGAATGAATGATCCATTATATGTTGTTAATATTTTTTTTTTCAATAAATACGTAAATGTTATGTTGTTTCGACTATTGATTTAAAAAAAAATTAATATTGGCTAACTTTGATTTTTTTTTGGAACGCAAACCCTAATTTTGTATGAACTTCAAACCTCGTATAACACGACGTTTTTGTGGAACCATATAACCGTGTCATACCATATGGCCTAGATGTACTATATTTCTACGCGAGTTATTCATTTCTACGTCTTGAAACAAATCATTTATGCGTCCGTTGTTCGTCGGCGCAAGAGGACTCAATTTTATGTCACAATTGTCGACGACCGACGGGGTGTATGGAATAGTATTTTCCCATTTATGATCCCGACGTCGAACGAGCCTTAAAATTTCAACGGGATTTGCAGATTTGTACGGCTGGATATCGAGAAATGTATAAACAATTTGTGAACCAAAAAAATATATAGAAATGGATAGCAGAATTAAATACAATAATAAATTCATCAACATAGAACACTAATGACAAACGAAAAGCGCAACACATTAAATAATTCTTTTTTTTCCAATGTTTTTCCTAATTAAAAAAACATATGTTGGAATTTATTTATTGGGTTTTCATTTTTATACACGATTTTCTATACCTCAACGTCGTTCTTTTATAAAACCGTGTAAAAAAAGAGTCGAGGGTAATAATGAAATAAAAAACAAATATAAACTCTGGCGGGTCGATATTGCAAATAACTCGACGAAACTGCTTTTCATGCGTGGTTTGGCCAAAACCGACGACGAATTTGTTTTTTCTCAAAAAACATTTATTGCGGTGGTCGCCCTATCCTCTTTTCCTCTTATATTAATATTCGAAGCCTTTCTGGAGCGCAATTTTCCATGGTACAGCTTTCATACGTTCGAGGGATCTATCTAAAGTTCGCATTCGTACCGAAACTTCTAGCTATTTAGCGATATTTAAAAATGGTCATTTTGATAAATGTCGCGTATTTGGCCGCCCGACGGGAGTCCCGAACCCCTTTGGAATCCGGCAGCCCCACAATGGGCCGGTCGTTAGCCGCGAAAGAGAAAACGTTCGCGCGAATCGGTCCAGCTTCGACAAAACGCCATTATTTGGGAGAATATGATGCTCGGGTGCGGGTTTATGGCACGTTCCGAACGCCATTATTAAATATGTCCAAAATATGAGCCCCGTCGCGCTTTTCGACTCGTTTGAAACGTTTCAATTTTAGTCCGGATAAGTTATCGGACGTCCCGTTATCGTTATTATTTAGTCGGGACATTAGTCAAACTCTATGACACGTTTCCCATTGATCGAGGAACGACATAAAGGGTGGCCACAAAGCTCTCTCCGGTGAATGGAAAACGTTTCGGGGACGTTTTATTTTTAGTATTTACACGAAACACAAAAAAATACTTCAATTAAATTAATACTCGACGCATACGATTCTTTTATTTACATTTTTTTGCATAATTGTGAACATTTGAATACAAAAATCGTAGGTATTAATTGATTAGACATTTTATTTGCGGAACGTCGATGCAAATTTCGAGTAAATCGCAATATCTTTAATTCATCATATATTAATAATAACGGATATGGTGGCCGTGTACACGTTATTGCCATTTATTTTACGCAAGGATAAAACAATACGCGTGTTTAGTGCAGTATCGCAGGGAAACTATGAGTAAACTCGATGCAAGTAAATCATTGAGATTGATGACCGCAGAGGTAAGCGACGAGATGTTTGCATAATGGCCGACACAATTCACTCCGACGTCCGCGGGTTGAAGTTCTTCGCGTTAGTTGCCACGGCGAGTATCGGACACGCGGATAATACGTTTTGTGTAATTTGGAGGAATCGCTTCAACTACGGTCGACCGACACATTTTTACCTTAAAACTAGATATAACGACGCCCTGCGGTCAAAAGCACCAACTCTCCTGCCAAAACGCTGGAAATTCTTTTCTATTTGTGCTAGAATTACGAAATTTGGAATAATTATGTAATATTGTATAATAAATTGCTAGCGTTATGTTTTAACTAAAAAATGCGTTTATAAAAACAAACACAATATTTCATGATATACATATAAAAAAGTCCACTTTAACGCTGTTACTTAAAAATATGTGACTTTATTTTGGTATATGTAACATTTAATAATGTATAATGTTTCGATTGATTTTTTTTCTAATGCTAAGCTTTGGAATATTAACCAAAAAAATAAACTAATATTGAAAAATTCCCATATTAAAGTTGAATATGTTATCTATGATAATAAGTCGTATTTGTTTAAATATGGTATGTAAAGTAGCCCGTTACCCGGGTGCACCGGCCACCCCCGCGTGGCTAGGGCCATGCACAAGTTCGCCCCGATAAGTCGCAAGTATGCGCCAATCTCGCCGCCGCAATTCCAAGTTATTATAAGAGGGCGCGTAAATCCACTCGATTTACTGCGGCGTAACCCCCTCCCCCGCCCTCGTTTACCTACGTACGGGTGTATATTCAAAATGAAAACTTTCGAGAAGGGTTGATTTATGCCTCGTAATATTTAGACGTTTTATAAATAGACGCGCAGAGTAGGCTCGCAAATATCCGCGTCCGAAATCTGCACGATGATGCAAACGGCGGAACGGGGCTGTGTGTAGGATCGTTATCTCGCCTCGTTAATATCGGCTGCGAGACAATGATTTAGGGAAGCCCCGGCGGCCAAATTATTGCAGGCGACTCACTTCTGTGCGGCGTCGCTGGCGTTTGCACGCCATTATGGCGTCGGCAAACTCGGCCGGGGACCGCTGCAATTATGCACATGGTATGGGATTTACGCCATTTCCGATACGTCCTTTGATTTACGCGGATAAACCGCGTAAAAATCGTTTCGAGTTCGTTTATCTGGATAGAATATTATACACAAAAAAGAAATCCTATTTATACTTATATAATAACATAAAAGCTATGAACAAATATAATCCCCCCAAGGAACGAACATCAAATACGTCGGGAGAAAAACTGCATTTTACACGAGCAAAGGATAGCTTGAAGTGTTTATCGGAAGACGGTCTCTTTATAATCTTAAAAACTTTACCAAAAACGGACAATTGACAAGAAAATTGATATACAACTCATTAGGTGCGTAATGTCGATGACATTGTATTATAGTGAGAGAAAATGCCTAGCGGGACTTTTTTACCTCAATCTGAAATAACTCCTAGTGGCTACCACCGGTGTTCGAATTATAAATATGAAACTGCCGCCGATCAACCTAGTTCTCTAGCCGAGTTCATCGAAGGGTATAAATATGGACTATAGTCCTGTACACACGCGACAACTTTTGCAACTAACGCACCTGGTCATCCACGCGATATGCAATATCTCAATGTTGCGTTTTGTGGCTCGTAACAATTTTAACAACCGAAAAATAGCCGGTCCAATGTAGAACGCCCTTCAATAATTCAACGACAAATAAAACATATGTATGTTCAATATGAAGAAATTCATAAATAAATACCGATCAAAAGTAACCGAGGCGAATTCATCTTTGCAATATTTATTTCCATAGATTACGATTAGACGGTTTATTTTGAAATTTGTCTTCTTTGAGTGGATTTCATTTTCATGGAACGCATCGACCGCGTAAATCGAGGGACGGTGTATAAATTGTTGTGTTTTTTCCTAGAGAAGAATGCGTAGACGTCCGCGGGCTTGTACAATATTAGCAGTAATTTTATCCGGTATTGTGTCACACGAGCGGTCGCTTTTTTCTAAATAGACCTGTGGGTCTCGTCCTCGAGGCACATTCGGTTGACACGGCTCAATAAAATGGGCTAACAATGCGACAGGGGCGGATAGGCTTTGAAATATGTCCTCTTCTTATACAAACATATTTAATAACTCGCTCCAGTGGCTGCGGATATTGCGGTCGACATGCGCACTCATGTCATTTCGGATGAAAAAAACGACCCTCGGCAATTATACGTATGCCATTTGTGGAGGATCCATTATGAGAAATATGCGAGCATATGACATAGGTATCGAGTTACGCGCGGCTTTGTCATTACCTAGCCAGTGTCTTACCGGGAGGGCGCAGGTACGTCCCGGCGGGACAATGCAACGTCACTCGATATTATTTGGCCGTCGAGTTGCTGCATAATCGGACATATTGTCAAACATTCGCAGGCACAATGCCCGTGTTGACGTAGCGTCTCCCGATGCAAAATGCTAATAACGGCATCGGGATTAACTTTTTTCCTCGCGCGGATATGCGTTTCGACAATAGCGCCGTTTTGTATTGTATTAACAATATTTGACGATAGTTTCGGGGACACGACGTTTGTCGGGGCGATTTTACGGCTGTCGACTCCGATCCGGAGAGACCGTTTGCGACAATGGGGGACATTTTTTTTAAATCAAACGCATACCAAACGCAGCAATTTTTAGCTTTAATGACTAATTTTTCAAAAATAGTCCACGGAATAAATCACAGTTCATCGCCGACACCTTTGATGGAACAAAAGTCCATATTTAATGTGAAAACACAGACATTGAAGAATGTATACGAGCGCGACATTCAAAATAAAACGAAAAAAACATACCGAAGTATTTAAAACTTCGACGGTTCAAAGTTTTACCAAATAAATACTCACATTATCGCTTATGCTTAACAACATTTTATTATTATTTTGGCTGTTTTTAGATCGGCGCTTTAATAAATGTATAATACGTAAACATTTTTGTTTGTTTAACACAAAATGGCCGCCTAAAATATCGAAAGGCGCGTCGATTTGATTTACATTTCCTAAGTAAAGTTCGAGAAATTTGTTTATGAGCAAAAAAAAATGTTCCTCGCAGCTCTGACACGTTTACAAGCCGGGAATTATATTATAATAAAAGATGCCCGCGCGTACAGATCGGGTTCGGATAACGCGAGGCCGGCGAGGCCCTTCAAATAAAAAGTTCATTCATATATTCCACTCCTTCGTTACATTCGGTAAGGACCGCCATAACTCAGCCTACTCTTAATGAACCGAACCCGATCATTTCGATGTCGCCGATCGAGCTGACATTTTCCCGAATAATCGACGGGGTCTTTTCCTTTCGACCGCCTCGCGTCCGCTTTAATTGTCTACAATATATGATTACGTCGTTCCCGGAGTCGGCCGCGGGACGTCCCGGCCGCGGGTCCCTCCCTCGGGAATATCGAACGTTTCGTGTTTAATCCCGCGTCGACTTAGAGCCGAGCGTCGAGATTTATGAATGCCGAATATTGATATTTATGGTCTTTGAACATTTTTTTGTAAAACAAAAGAGCGACGAGTCTTCTCGCGTTTGAGACCGAATCGTAATAATTTTGGGTGAGATTACGACCCGAGATAAACGGGCGGCCAGCGGCGGCTCGCGACGCCGACACCTCCGACTCTTCGCGTTTCACACAATTTACGAAACAAAACAAAAGTGGAAAAGTCGCGCGTCTCATATTTTATTGGAGCCGCGCTGCGTCCACGGATCGAAGGCAAAGGGCGCTAGGCGAATACGGCGGCCACGAGCCGCCGCTGCGCGGTCCGTTCGCGCGATGCGGGCGGCTTATTAACGCCGCGTGTACAGGTAATCGTTGAACGGAAAAAATCGTATAAAACACCCGGAGTAATACGACATGGTGTCGGTTATACGTCCGCGGTTATAAGTAAAATGTTAAATAAAACAAATAAATAAATCCGGCGGGGACGTCATAAATTTGGGGTAGTCACCCACGTCTGTTGCGTATGCATGTAACTATAAATGCGACACTTGGCCATCTTCTAACAGAACCTATGTTTCGGACAGCTCGCTCTTCCTACGAAGAGAGAAAATGTGTGTTTTTTTAGAAACAAACACATCAAACATTACAAAAAATATACGCTCTACTCTTTTTACGCGGTTTTGATATAACATAATGTAGATTTGTACGGTTGGATATCGAGAAACGTATATGAAACAAAAAACACTAAAGCGGATAACAAATTTCCTTAGACAGGACGGGACAGTAATAACAAAACAAAAAGCTTCATCAGTTTCTAACACATTAGACGGGTCGTTAGTATTATTATTTTTTTCAAATTAAAATACACATGTACGATCAATATTAACATTTTGTGTAATTTATATGTTGGGTTTTCATTTTTCAAACACAGATTTTGTAATTTTTATTATAAGAATTCTATTATTTTTCATACGGTTTTCGGTGGAACGTAGCTACAGTGAGAAAATATAGATCAAAATCCGTATCATACGGAGATCTATCGTTTCGAGCAAATATAACTACGCGTACTCACAAAGCGATCGCATATTGTCGAACGTTCGATCTTATATTACAAGAGAGCTTATTGATCTTTCGTTTGGATCGCCGTGGAACCTGGAGCAGACGGACGGATCGAATAAATCCGAAGAACACGACGCGGGGTAGGTCCGTCGCATGGGCGTATGTCGATCCGACACTCTATACCGACGTGCGCATGCGCGTGTGCGTACGCGTATGCAAATGGCCTACCTGGAACCAGTCGGCTCGCCCGTGTGTGTATCGCGGAGTATGACACGGTTTAGGTTAGATTGGGCCAACCCTTTACGTGTTCATGTTTTGATGGCGGGAGGAGGCTTTGTTGTTGGGGGGGGACGGTTTAAAATTATTGTTTGTAAAGGCAGAGGTGTGACTGCTCCACACTGTGTAATTAAAAAAACGCAGCGGGCTCGATACATCAAAGCATTAGACAATGGCCGTTATTCAATTAGACAGTGTTTTAAATTAAGCCAAATTTAGCGTGAAGTCGCGGGTATTTCGTTGTCGCGTACGATTGCCTCGCCACCGGGTTCTCCGCTCAGCCCCAAACTATTTCTGGAAACGAAACGAAATGAAATGGATGTCTTCATTTCGAGCATTTTACAGAAAAAATAATGTATGCACATCGTCATTGGAGAGCCGGGAGGGGAGACGACAGCGGCGTCGACCGGCTTAAAAATAAACGTTGAGGTAGGTACTTATTATTCCTGCCGATCCGGGAAACAAAGACGAGATTTATCCGTCTAATTTAGTCCAGATGGAGACACGGCTCGCCTAGTTCGATGCGGTGTTACCGACTTATTCAAAAATCGACGCGCCCGCCGAGAGATCCGCGGAGATCGCTCTTTGTTTGCGTTTGGATTTCATAAGTTTTACATTTCGGTCGGCCTTATATTAAAGATTTGAGCAAACGTCGGATAGAATGCAGCCAACAAAGAGCGGCGATAAATTTATTACCCCCTAGCGGCTCCATGGAAAATATTTGGAATAGCCGTTGCGGCCGACACTTTCTTTCTGTTCGCGATGACTGATTTATTTATCGCGCGGCGACGCAAAAAAGAAATTCTTTATTTCGGAACGATATCGTCTGCGGGGCGATACGCTCGTAGCGCCCGTCCAAATAAGTTTGACGTCGGAATTGACGGGGCGTCCATATGCGACGGTTTTCCGCATCGACGTCAAAATTGATAGTCGGAAATGTCAGAAATGTGGGCGACCTCGGCGGTAATTAGTCGCGCGATAAGGAAAGCGGAGATCTGCGGCGAAAATATTTTTATTCTCCGTCGCGGAAAATAAATATGTCGAAAAAGGAAAAAGAGACAAAGGGTCGGGCGGCCATCTTTGAAGAGTCGAAACAATGGCCGATGTTGCATGTTGAAATTGTTGATGCGTCAAAAGGAATAAGCGAGTGCATGCGTCCGGCCCGGCCCGGACCGAAACACAATTTATTGGGGAGGAGGCCTCAGTCGATTCCACTCTTTTTTCCAGCAAAATGTATACAACTGCGCCGCGCTCGATCCGCTGCCGATTTATTAAACGAGAAGTTTTCCCAAACGCCCCGATGCATTTCTCGAAATATTCCACCTATTCGAGTCGAGTTAGCGAAGAAGAGTTGCCAAGAGTTGAGCAAAAATTGCCCTCCGGGTCAAAAATTTGCTATGTCGCTACTCGATATGTCTCTTTTAGCCATTTCTGTCCGATAACTCGAAAAAATTCTGTCATCGAGTGACTTTTAATCCGTTTTATTCGATCCCGTATATCTCATTACCGGGACAGGTACCCCATTCGGTCGTTCGTCGCATCAATCGTTATCGGTTACTTTTTTTTAATAACCGTCGATCATAGCCAAGGGTACAAATAACGCGAGCCCGTCGAGGCGGTGCACAATTTAATTTTCCAAATTTAAAGAAAATATGCCGCTAATCAAACTTCTTGAAAAACGTCACCCCAGCAATAAACTAGGAATTCGCTTAAATTAACGCAACCGGTATTTTTCTAAAATTATAGAAATATATAGAAATTGTTTTGAATTATAACAAATATTGAATTATTTTTTACTAACTTAGACTATTTTCATAATTATTTACATTTATTGAAAAAAAACACCGATAATAATTAAAGCGGGTTGCAGTTATTTGGAAAACTATTCCAATTATGCAATTCGCGGATAATCAATTTACGCCCCGGTCGTAAGATGAACGTTAATTAGACGTTAGGGTCCGAATTAATCGCGCTGCGAATATTTATCGCGGAATCGGTCCGCATAAATAAAGGCGCTCGTCGCTCGTTGCCCGCGATTTATTCCGGCGTTAATTTATGAAGTCCGGGATCGGTCGGCGGCCGACATTGAATTGGGGAAGCGCTTCCTTGAACTTGAAGCGGCGACGATTTCGGCCGAAAGAAGGGAAGAGTGGGCGCCGCGACGCTCTAGCCGTCCATACTTTTATTTGAACGCATTATTCTCCGATTTCAGCCACTTAATGCGTTGGCCTCGCGCCAGCTAATGCGTACCGAGCATCTTTTTTTGTTGTTTGTCAATTCGGACGTTTTAGATCAATCTTCCGCGGGTGTACGACCGCGAGATGAAAAATAGGAAATGCACTTCGGATTGTGCAACAATACCGATTAAAACCATTTTTTTTTCACGGGACGATCGAAACGATAGGTTTTCGTCGGGTAAGAATTTTATTCATCGAAAGGTCGGAGCGGGGTCGGCGGGCGGAGAGAGAGAGCGAGCGAGAGGGCGCGAGGGCCCGCCGGCCGCCGCGCGAGCGAGCGAACGAACGGGTTATGAGTTATGATATGAGCGGCGCTTTAATGTGGTTATGAATATGTAAGAGCGGGCCGCGATTGGTCGAGGGCCTCCGGGCCCCGCCCCGCGCTTTTCCTGCACTCTAATACAATGCTGCATCGGGTCGAGCTCGCGACCACCTGTCCGCTGCAAGGTATACCGCGAGATTGAAAGATCGCCTATACGCGCGGTTCGGCTCCACTCTCCGCATCGCCGAATGGGACCGTTTCTTTTAAATACATAATTAATTAAGCGACAACACGTTGCCGAAAATGTGTCACATTATCGATATGTTTTGTCGTATATCGGTGGATCGATGTCGTTTGATCCACGACGATAAAACGACGTCGTTTCGCTTACACGATGCGTTTAAACGCTTCGAGCGCGGCCGCTATGAAAAATACACCATCTTCAAATAAACGCACGTAGCACAAGAACACGAGTATAGCCAGAGTCGACGGCGACGATATATCGGCTGCATAATGCTTATGGTCGGCTCACGTTTTCACGACCGATTCTATATTATTGTGCGGCGTAGAGGCGGTTAACCGCGGCCTCGGCCGAGAGCGCGAGCCACCCTTTGGCGAATTCCATCGTTATTAGATTTGAGCCGAGGCACCGGCTCCGGCCGTCGTTTCTGGATGCCATTCTGAAACGAGAGCGAAGCCCGTCCGCGCCGTCTTCCTACTCGATCGGATACCGATCGATGCGCAACAATATGGGTCACTTGGCACTTCATAAATACCAGATACCGACGGACGCATCGGCCGCGGGAGCGCCGATTGCGGCATCGTTTCCGATGCAGTTTTCCGGCTTTTCGCGGCGGTCGGGGGCGGCCGGACGGTCGTCGACGTCGACGCTCGTCGGCGGGCGCCGGAGATCGACGCCCCGCGACTGATAACAGCCCCGCATCGATCCGATTCGAGCGTCTGCGGAATGTAGGGACGAGTCGAGACGAGTTCCTGGGCGAACGACCGCCGTTGCCAACGGATTCCTGCGCACCTCGTGTATCGACACATTTATAAATATGCGGCAGATATGGACGGGACTCCGCTACATGTCGACGGTGACACCGTTTCATAAAACTCTCGATAAATTTGCCCGGGATCGACCGAGTCGGCGACGTTGTCGCTAATTTAACGGCCAAAGTATATAAGTTAATAGAATATGATATATCTAGGTTGGGGTTTCCATTCTCTTTTTTATCCCGCGCCATACTCGACCCTTTAGATAAATTTTCACGCCAAACATAAATTATGAAATATAAAAGAGCTTTCCCCTTTTCAATTTATTTATAAACGTTATATATTTTAATTTGATTTATTAAATTAATAAGCTGAAGCAAAGCTTTAAATATAAAATTCTTTATATTTTACATAAATACAGCTATTTATGTTTCCGTTATTTACAATTAAAAACTTCCGAGCATATCTATTTTAGAGTTTGAATATGCGTTTTCCTTGCAAGGTCGATTTTAATTTTAATAATATTCATCACAGAATTCACAATTCTGTTTGCAAATATGACGTTAAGAATTAATGAGGATTACGGATGGTTTTTGTAATGTTTAGAAATTTAGCGAATAAAATAAATATCTGTTTTTAAACTATTTAATTGCTATCATTTATCGTTTCTTATGTTTGAAAATTTTTAGATTCCATAACATTGAAGATAACCGATCCAAAGGAATTTCTTACAAAGATTTTATGTCAAATACAAGTACTAAAAAATATTATTACATTTCTTGCACGATAGCGTATCAAAGTTCGCGGACCGCATAAAAGTTGTCAAACTTGGCAAATAAATTGCGGGATAAATATCAAAACATCTATCATAGAGAGAATAATAATGGAGTAGTGCGGAGTGTCATTTGAAAATGTCTCTCAAACTGATTGGCAAATATAGCAAATATTAAAGAGCGCCGGTTTAATAGCAAGTATTGCAACCTTCGGCGGAGGCCGTAAAATCGGCTTCATTCTCAGTCCAAATCCAGGCGTTCAAAGCGGAATAAAATATAATTAAAACAACACCGTTTAAATAATAATCCATCAGTGTGTGTAGACGATAGACTGAAATCATTTTATTTATTCATGACACTTCAAAGCCGATTCGCAGTGATATGTGGTGTCAAATGCAGTTATGATGCACATTGCCGTTTGCTTTAATATTGGAAATTTATTTTTAAGGATATATTTCTGATAATAAATATTTAATAATTTTTAAGATACGTGTATTCCATTACCTTCGATCGTGGCTCTCGTTTGAATACTTGTTTGCAAGTATATAAATTCCATTTGTACGTTTGGAGGCGTAGGTTCGATATTCACATCGATTGGGGATAAGAAAATTAGAGAATTTTCCTCATGCTTCTCCATATATAAAAGTCTGTCTTCGAAAGTTTTAATTAGATTTTGAGACTTCATAAGCATATTTTAATAATCATTATTTTTCACCATTAGAACCATTTAATATTTTAAAACGAACGGCATTAATTATCAGTAGTCGGTTTTCATAAAGCTTAATTAGATAGATAACATTGTATGACCAATTTATTTTCCCCTTGTAGGTTCGGATTTATTTAATTCGTTTAATTAAATTGTTATACCAGTTAGAAAAGGTAAATCTAGAAGCCATTGTTTATCATAAAAATTAAATATATCGTTGCCAAAATTCCCTCCCTTAATTTCCAAATCCTAATCACAAAGACCGAGTCGTCGAATTGTAGAATTAAAAATAGACGAGTGTATTCGGATTCGATTTCGGGAAGATAAGCTTTAAACTGGCGATGCTTTAGTTTGAGTTATTTTTAATTGAATTAAAGGGGCAACACAACATTTTCAATCGGGCAACAAGTGGCCCGCGGGCCGCCACTCGGCCACGGCTGTACCGGTCGGTCCGCATAGAACGGCCTCGACGGAATCTCGCGTTTCGATTAATGAGCGTCCAGGGCGGAGACGCACGTCCTCGGTGTCGAGTGGCGCATAAGCCCTAGGCCGACGGACGCCCCACGACCGCCCTCAGAGTCCGGGCCGAGTCACCCGTCTGACGATTAATTCTCGCCGACTCCTGGGGGGTAGCAAAAGGATAGTTTTTAACGTGCAAGTCGAGAGGTGAGCTCGGCAATTGCCTCGTTCGGCGGGGGTAATGTTGCACTATTTTTAAAAACCCAACACCCGACCCAAATTCCGAGCCCCCGCGGTTCTAATTTTAATAATAAAAGAAACAATAACAAATACCGAAATATTACAAACAATGATTTATAACATCCGGCCGTGTTATCTGTTGTTGCAAGGGTGCTCCGGCACGCGTCACAAAAAAACCTCACATTTGTGAGTAAAAATTTACAATTTTCTATATATAAACCGTCGTAATACAAACAAATCCAGGAAACGCAAAATTTGAGGTGTCAAAATTCCCATTTGCGCTCCCCTTCTTCAATATATTTAACCAGATATGTCCATTAACTCGGCAATGTTGGTAATTTATTTAACGCAATCTATAAAACTGAGCAACATTTAAAACAAAAACATTCGACAAGTATACAGATCACACAATGACTACTAATTTGCGTTCAAAAAATGACATTCGTCGCAATTAGAACGTACGGGTCCGATGTAAGTCGAGCCGACGCTTATTTACTCCACCCGCTTACATTCAAAGGTTAATTTTAGTGTCGGAAGGGCGGAGGGCTAGGGCTGTGACATATGGTCGCGGTGGCGCGTGCCGTCGAGGGCGGAAAAAATCTCATCGTAAGTTTTCGAAATTAATAATTAAAAATACGTGTTTTACGATTTTTAGTTAATGATGATGTAGCTATGCATACAATATTAGACATATTCGGGGGCTAGTTCCTCTGTGAATCTTATTCGTTGTAGGCATCGCCCCTAAATAATAGAAACAAAAGGGTCGCCATCCCCGCTCTAACCCAAACAAGATCATCGACAGATGCGTCCTGCACTTTACATATGTTTTTTTTTTATTTTCCGGCCGAGAATTGAATAATAACCATATTCATAGATTTATTTTTGTTATTTTTATTTGTTTTCGTAAAACTACGCAACTAAATATGTTTCTAATCTTATACATATTTGATATTCATAATTTTTCATAAATAAATAAGGTTAACCGTAAACTGTTAAGGTGTCACTGGTAGAGTGAGAGTAGAGATTCCAAAAAATACTCGTTGCTCCAACTTTTTAATCGTCGGATGTTCTCTCTAATATAAAAAACCTCTTCCGTCAAACAAGTAAATGTCCGAGCTAAAACACCGCTAAAGGGAGGACGATTCAATACGGGGGTGGCCAAATTTTTAGCTGAAACTTGTGATGACAGTCTACTATAATTGTAAAGAGTGAATGATCGTTAAATTAGAAAAGGTCATACAAACGCGTAATGTGTTTTTTCTAATTCTATTGTAAAATAAAATAATTAACCGTTTACATCCCCGATGTCCACAAAGAAGTATTGCCTGGATTTAAAATACCCTTCGATACCGCGAGGATATGGATCATATATTGTAGATCGAACCTAATAATTTTTTCGAGGTTTTCGAACAAAGTGTAACTAAGAGATTGTTTGGGCATAAGGCATCGGTCGATAATAAAACTATGGAGATGTCCCACGGTCGATTTGGAAGAATTGGACACTTTGGTATCTTTTATTTGGTCGTTGATTTATGACAGTTTGCCGAGGACAATAGTAAATGGGGCAGATTGAGCCGTCGAGTGGCCTAGGCCCATCGGGGCGGCCCCGCCCGCGCACGCTCCCCATTGTCCCGGCCGGACCGGTCGCAGCTGCAGACCTCGTCTCCCGCACCCGACGACTTTATTACGGATTACTTCCATTCGTCAAACTGACCCGTCCACTGTTATTATTCGACCGCAATCGCCGGCGACGATTAGCTGCGCGTCGTTTTAATTTCGCGGCCTAAAAGTAATCGCTTACGATTTTGTGAAAACAAACAAAACATAACGAGAGGGAACCGGGTCATATGTCATCGCCGTATTATTCGGAAGGTGTTGAAAATATTTATACGTCGTCGGACCCTCGACGTCTAATGTCAAAAGCCATTATGTCTCTTATGACGAGCCCGATGGCAGATGCATCCTTCCGGCCGATGCGGAGCGCGGACCGCCGGCTACAACAATATAGACGATCTAAATTTGCAAAAAATGACAGATATGCAACGAGTCGTTGCGCTCTTCGGCGCCGGTGGACACTTTCGCCGAGAATTATTGTTCGGTTACTCGACATAAATATGGCGATTGGACGAGGTCCGCCGAAAGAGTTAATATCGTAAATAAATGCGGACGTCGTATGTTAACGCTCGCTCTTGTCAATTTTTTTTTGTTAAAAAAATCAGGCAATTGAACTTTTAATATTTGTTGTTTAGTCGTGGACACATTTATCAATCTGACATCATCATAGTTAGCGAGCCCGTTTAGCGATTGATGGATATGGAGAGATATGTATGAGAGATATATATAAATATAATATACGCTTATGCCATCTCGCAAAGAAGACTTCAAACGGACCGACGTATGCGTATAATTAATTGTATTAGCATAGATACGGTAGAACTTATTCTACTCCAAATTCGAGGGAGCCGTGAGGCAGATTAAAAAATCTATTTTAATTTTACGAGTCAAACAATAAAACGTGTTTCTTTATCCTGGACATAATATTTCCCCCAAATCTTATATTGCTAAAATATTTTTGAAACTCTTAGCGTAATATAATATCTTTTTAAGTATTTTTGATAGCGAGTAAAAATTGCATACAATTTCATTTATTAACGAGAAACCATAAAATATTCATATATATTAATGCAAATTTATGTATGAAATCTCATTCGAAATATGTAATTCGGCCATACTCGAGGAATCGGAAATATTTTACCATAAATATAATATAATTGCCGAAAGCACTCAATATAAATGATTCATTTTATCTTTATATGACGGCGCGAGCATAAAATCTTAATAATATCAAAATATGAATATAATATTAACTTTCTTCGGGGTCTCGTTTGAACGTCTCCTCGACTCAAACTCCGATTAAATCGGTCCATCCGAATAGAGGATGACACAATCGCACTACGACATTATATTATACAAACGAGCCGATAGTGAAAATGACGAAAATGATTTACGACCCAATGTCGCGTTTTAAGTAAACTGGTTTGTGCGCGGACCGCGATATATATATATATATTTATATTTTTTATCATATCCCATATTTTTATGATAAACATGGACATATGTTATGATACCCATTTACATAGTGGTCGTTTTGAAGTGAGCCAACCTACGTTTTATGATTTTCAAGTTGAAAAGACATAAATTTGACGGGGATTTACGACAAAACTAAACTCGTTTCGACGATAACGACGTCGATGGACGCTAAATTCGAACGAAATTAATCCAAATAGCGATTGTTGGACATCGGAGCGATATTTTTATGTCGAGTTTGAGACAATTTTGAGGCAGTCGCGGCCATTTGCATGCAAACTGGCCGTTTTGAGTGCATTTAGCGCTATAGTTACAAGTTGGAGTTTATCCGGCTGTAATCGCGCTCGTTGACTGCTGTTGAATTTCAAGTAGGGACACGCTCGCACGAGACGAGGCTCCATCTGCTCGCTAATAAATACCTACGTTATTTTATTATTGATTAAAACAATAATAACAGGACGTGTACAGTACCCTCGCCTCGTAACTCAAACCGAACTAGGAATACAATTAAAGAAAGTAACATGGTTAGTTTATCGATCTAAATACCCATAGACAAACCAAAGTCGATAATTTTTTTATAGATTTTGTTTGCTTGTTTTGAAACGGATAGATGTGTCGTGTTCAATTAGCGAGGGCGAGGGCAAAGCGCGGAATACAATAGGACAAATCGACTCGAGTCGATCTGCCGCGTGTTTTACTGTTCACGCTCGTCCATCCTCTCAGTATGCCCCCCGAATCGATCTTTCGGGCGTTTTCTTTTATTTTAGGAGAAACTTATGCCGGAGTTTCCCTGATGGTGGGTTGCAGCCGGGCACCAGGCCGCGAAAGGACTCTCAGGTCGCAAAATATGGCGCAAATCCTAGGGTGTTTCGAGTGTGTAAAAATATAAACCGTATAAAATCTCGCCCACTAAACTTGTGAACCTCTTTTACTTCATAGGGTATGGTGACCCTGCGACACATGTCAAACTATGGATGTAATATTTTATTTCAATAACTATTGTATGTTCGTCAATTAAGAGAGATATTATTTTTTTTTTATAATTTTATTCTATTCAAAATTCGAGATATTGTAGAAGTCGAAACGAAAAACTAAATTTAAGATGAAGGGGGGAACTACAAAGATTTTATAAAGCTTAAAGATTTTGTAAAAGTAAAACAGGAGGGTCAATTTTTTTTATTATTGAAAATAAAAAAGTTTTTAATATTTGTTTAATTAAAATAAACAAACAGAAATTGGTAATATTTTTTTTTATTTATTAAAACTTAACGTCTCTAATTAACAAGAAACGGCATTACACGACTCGTTGATATATTAGTATTATTTGGTTCTATTTTTGTTATACATTACAAGTATAAGAAAAATCTGTTTCGACATTAAATCTGTTTTAATTATGAGTCAGTATAGGCGATTAAAATTGCTGATTAAGTAAATATTAGTAAATATCGTACACTAGTACTGTTGAATATCATATTGTTTTTTACAAGAGCGCATAGGCGATGAAAACTATTCTATTGTGAAAATCGAATATACGTTTACATTTCCCACAAAAAATTGAGACAATAAGCGCAGCTTGGGAGGCGGCCACACAATGCTTTTTTTTTATAAAAACTGCTAATCATCCGGGCTGTTTCTATTTCTCCATTTGTCATCGAGTCGGACTCCAATGAAACGCGAGCGTCATTGCAGCTGACGACTCGTCCGTCCGCACTTTCGACGCGCTCTACGAGCCCGGAACTAAAATTAAACGATTTAAATTAAATATGAAAAAATTACAATAACAACTCTCGCCCGCTATAGCGACGGCGAAATTTAGAAATCTACGCATTTTTTTGGGATCCGTCCCTTTGCGGGGAATATCGGAAAGCAACAATGGTCGTCACTAATTGGGGATCGGCCGTGTGCGGGTGAGTTTGCATCTATCCGAGGTGCGACTGTTTAATTTCGTGTTCTCTTTGTCCGTACGTCCGTTTCATTTATTCGTTTGGCCGACGGAAGCCCCGTAAAAAGCCAATTTATGTTTCCAAACGAACGAATGAGTGTAAATTCGGGAGGGCGTGGCCGATCGGCGTTAATGGGGTAGGCCAAAGAGCCCCGAGTCTCGGCACTACGCGGGGCAGCCCCGGCCCTCGGCGCTCTCGGCGCGACGATCGTGAGGCGACCTCGCGATACGAAGATAACGAGTTCATAATTAGAACGACACAGCCGTGTACACACACTCGGAGGAGGACGGTCACTCCGTCGATAGGCAGCCTCGCATCTCCGCCGATGTTCGGGACCAGATTCGGATTTAATTGGAATCTATTAATTATAAGGGGGTTTTGTCCGACATGCCGAAGCAAACTGCAAACATTTGTTATTTAATCCCAATATCTCGGGGCAGTTATCGCCGGATTTATTGGCGCAGCGAGGCTCGCGAGGTAGAAAAATCCGTGATGGCACGACAGCAGTTTTAATTATGTCGCCATATCTGATACCGGTCCCTCAAAAAACGAATAAAAAACCGGGCTCGATCGTCGCCCTTTCCTCGGATTCGCTCTCGATACTTTATATTAATTAATAAATTTTCGAATAAGAATAATACGGATCCGGCGATCGGGATAGGTATTGTTTCTGGGAAGGAACGAGACGATATGATATTTTGAGTCCGGACGATGTGGCCCCGTTTGCACGAAACGTCGGCAGCATCGCGATTAGGGAAATATATAACTGCGTATTCTGCAGCCGATTGTTATTTCGGTTGCGATCTCATTTCGGCGCCGCAGCCGGCCTTAATGAGCGCCGAGCGACGAGGGGTCGCTTTACACTTTTACTTTTTGGAAATTATAACAAAATAATGTGACGCGAAAAACGTAGACGATCGTCGTCGTCGTCGTCATGATCAATCTTTGGTTCCTCGCTGCCAAACGAAAGCCTCTCCCGGTTGCTTCCGCGGGGCCCTCTCGTTGAATTGCCCCATACGGATGACCTCTGTAGGGTTAGACAATAATTTTCCGATTTTTTTAAATTGTTTTATATAAATGATTTAATATTTGTTAAAATCTACAATCAATGAGACCGTAAGTTAAATAAAGTAAATCCTCCCGTCCCTGCTATAGCGCAGTTTTCCATAACGAGTGCGACAGTCCCGCATATAGTACTCCCTTCTAGAGCGCTGTTTTCTGCAAAACGCTAAATTACATATTTCGTAAATATGTAATATTATACATAAATACGCGTTTAGACATTAATTTCGTTTGACGTATTTTGTTGTGATAATTATAATATATAACACTCCAGGGGAATTCAATCAATCGAGTAAGAACATATTTTATTTAGAAACAATAAGAAAAACGTAAAGCCCCATATTATAAAATTCAAGAAGAAATGCTGGCAAAGGATATTTTTCTAAATAATGAAAAATGTCTCGTTGGAATGTGATATCGGATGATAGCGACAGTTCATAATTAAATTCATAATTTAAAATGCTACAATTTTTTTTTTTTTAATATAAAGGAAAATAAATCTTAATAAAATTTCCTTGTTTTTTTATTTTACTGGTAATATCCTAAAATTAAGCATGCGATCGACGAGGGTTCGCTAATTTAGAATTTTTCTTTGCTTTGCGAATATTTATTTATTGTATGCTTTCACATATTTTAAAATAAAATAACAAAAACTGCCGCGTTGAGCTCGCCTGCCTCGTCCTACTAGTTTTTCCGATATATTTTGCCGAAATAAGAGAGGGTCAATGCCGTTTGGTTGACAACAAAAAATAACGCGGGCGCGGGAACATACTAAAAATAGATCAAGATCAATTAAAATATTAATATTAATAATAGTAATAAAATAGGGCGGGTTTCTTCTGCGTGATCTCTGCGACAGTCTTAACGTTTATTGCAAAATTTAGTCATTTGCGGGGTGGGTTAGTATAGTCTACGGTGGGAGGTGTGAAAACCACCCCACGGTATTTTTAAAACCTTTTACTCGGCACTCGCCGGGTTTATACTCTGGAAGAGGCCGGACGTGATCACTAGCTCCGGCTATAACAGTCCTGTCATCAAAATTTGCAACAAGAATATGTTCCAGCAGTATAATATAAACGGGTGTGTATATAAAATGCATTTTTCAATAACGTAATAATAATTTATAGAGCGTTGCATTTGTATTTATACGTCGTTTAATAATTCTTTCGAAGGCACTCTCGGCCAATATAAAAAAGACTAGCATGGAGCTGGACCGGCGCGGCTAAGAGCTCGCCTGCAATAAAGCTGAGCTGCGCAGCCGTGCTCGGCTGGGTAAGTTCTGCGCTGTAAAATTTTCCTCTTATATTTGAAGTTAGCCACTGGGTGTTCATAATAATAAAAAGTTAGCCGGGGCGGCGTTTACTACTCACGTTCGAAACAAACTATGCGTCGTATAAGCGGGCCGCGCAGTAAAACGGAAAACTAACGGCGGCGCTTCGGGCTAACGGCACATGCGCCGGGCCGTATTTCCGGCTCGCTTATGGGAAATATTATTCATAACGAAGTTTATATGCAAAGGTCGCGTTACCAAACGACGGCGCGGCCCGATTGGACATGTCGCATGTGAATGTTGAAAGCCCATTTTGAACGATATGACTGGCTCGAATTAATTTATGGCGCTGTCCGCGCGGTCATTATAAATAAAATATGGTTCATTAAAATAAACTTGATTTAATCTTGTTAAGACACCGATCGAGAATAAATAGAGGCATAACCTACGCCGGCAATAAAGCCCCGAACGAGGGCCTCCGCGCGGACCCGCATTTTCAAATTGATGTTCCGCGTTTTAGTGCGAGCCGCGACTTCTTCTTTTCATTTTTATGACTTTTCATTTTCCTCAAATAATTAATTGTTCGCAACATATCACAAAACAATAAAAACTAACTCAATTTCCGGAATCTAACATAAACGATCCCTGGGAATCGGAGCAATATTATTAGTGTTGGATTTAAAAATCTAACTACACCTAAATACAATATTAGGGATAACACTAAAAAATGACGTTTTTTGACATGGTCAGTTGTGTTTCGATGTTTAATCTGTTATTTATCTAGAAACGTTTTTCTTTTGCTATTAATTAGGGGACATATATAGCACAACTTTTCAATTGGAAGGATTTTTGCCGGAAAACCAATTTTTACAAAATTGCATAATATACGTATTTCAACAGTACATTTTGACTATTCGGAATTTTGACATAATAATAATAAATATCCTACAGAGAGGGCAGTGAATGTGTAAAACGAGGTGTTACGGATTGAAGTTGAAGCATATTCGAATAAATCTATTCTACAAAAAGCAGATACAGTCGGATACTCGGTCTAGAGTGCAAGAAAATTTAAAAATTATTTTCATTGTTGATAAACAGGCTGTGTGGATGCCGCATCATTAAAGTGATTAAAGCAAATCGATACGGGTTTGTATATGGCAACGATAAATAAAATTAGATGAAAAATTGATATTTCTTCGTCATATTATGACGCTCGAATTAAGTCTTTTTAAAAGATATTACTGATACAACTGGTTGAACCTAATCGCTAAAAAGGTCCTTTTATCCGAACGGTGGGATTGTAAAGGAATTATTCATTATAACATTTTTAAATACGACCAGACAAGAACGGCATAGTTCTATTGTGAGCAATTCGCGAAAAAGACCTAGAATATACAATAGAGAAAAAATATTTTTTAGCATTATAATGCAAGACCTCATACAACTAAAAATACTATGAATAAATGAATGAAATATGAATGATGTGTAATTATTCATCCTTCATATTTACCCGATCGTGCTCCATTATTTAGATCAATGCAGCACTTTTATCCGTTTAGTGAAAACGGATCTCGACGTCTAACAAAAAAATATGTCCTAATTTTTTTTGGTAAATTCTTTCTATTTACTCTTCGGAAAGTGATATCATTTTTCAGATACATGTTTATTTTTAATATTTACTCAATAACGCCCGGAAGTTCTATTCTATATATTGTTTTAAAAACTAGTCGACGTATCAATGTAATTAAGTTCGGTAAAGGTCGGTTTAACCGGAGGTCTGTAAATCGTAACGATCATCTGCTCGGCCGTAATTGCGGGTGTGTGTGTACACGTGTGCGCGATACGTCCGGCGGATCGGAAGCGGGGATACGAAAGGAACTCCCCCGAGCAACTGCTTTAGCACCTGATATGCCTCCCGAGGAGATTTGTTCATTGATATATGCTTCATGCATATCGGATAGGTGGACCCGAAAGCGATAATTCAAGAGGCCAAGCCGCGGCCCGCGGCGACTGGCGCGCGCAGCTTGCGCCGAGCGGGCCGTTTGCAGCCCCGGGATTGCGAGCACCTGCCCGAGACTGCACGATACGGTGCGAATCGCTCAATAGGATGGACCATAACCGATATCGTCGCGTCGGAAGACGTCTTCCGACGTAAACAATGGCCAGATCGACGCTCGCGAAACCTGTTTCTGGTTTCGATACATTTTTGACGGCGTCCCAACTAGTGTTATATAATTGCAGACGCAAATTCTCGTTTCGATCGACGCGTATTTCGATTTGATTCCGGAGTTGCAGCCGGCTTTTATTAGAAAGCTGCGTAAATTAATTGTAGATTTGGCACAAGGATCATATTCAAAATTGATGACAGCATTACGCCTTATCAATAATTGATGAGGAATACACAAACCGGCGATTATATGTGTCGCCACACAGTTTTTTTATGGAAATGTGGCGTTCTACATATGCAAGTCGGGGAATATATAAACGATGGCCTGGGCTAGATTGCGCAAGTTGGAATTGGAAATGACGCCGTTGGGTTTTCGCCCCGACGCCGCTGACGAGGTGCACCCCGGCGCGGGAATATTAATTACGCCCTATCAGCGCGTACATCTCTCGTGGCGGGCCATTTGCATAATCCGCCCTGCAGCGGACAAAGAGGCATAATTCCAAAATTAAAACGGACCATTTTTCGGTCATAATATGGTCCTTTTGAATTAATTGTATTTACGTATGCATAAAGGCTTTAATTTCACAAAAACACACAGAAACCACAACACGCGGGGCAGAGATATACACGGGAAACACGTGTTTCATGTAGGAAGGCGCAGAATTTATCACTGTACTTTTACATTACCATATTTTGGATAATTGAAGAATTGATTTTTTGGGTACTTTTTTTTATACTATAAGCCGCGTGCTTAAGTTGTAGAATAACAGTATGAGGGTGTAATCGATCCCGCCAGCTTTAATATTGAATAATGTTAAATCTCAAAATATTCGACAACAATATGAATGTTTTTACCTTTCGTTAGACGTTTAGTTTCAGTGTATCTATAATCTTCATATAACCTAATCATATAGTGTGAGATACAGCTATCAAAATCATGAATTCTCTTACTAAAAATACTTACGAATTCACGATTTCAGAATAGAAAAAATGGCAAATAATAGACAAAATATTGACAAACCGCAATCAAAACATAATAATAATATCAATTTAATTGAACATATCGATACAATTTTTGATTGCACAATTATGTTACATATGCCAAAACAAAGCGAATCATATACTGCAGTTTCGTTTCTATATGTTCCATTTAAAAAAAAAACTTGAGCTGGATTTTTAAATGGGGAGACACTTGGTACTTTATGTATACAAAACGAAAGGGAATATCATAGGGCATAATGCAGTATTGTCTATTGCTCAACGGTCTGAAGATGCTCGAGAGTCTCGCAGTAAATCACATCGATTACACTGGTTCAGGATTTTCCCCATACTTTATTATAAACATCCTTATATAACTGATCGAAAATAAACAATAAAAGTTTACCTTATTAGTTTTAATTGAGAGACAGTGAAGTATTTACCGACCTAAGTAAATAAAATGTCAAATTCTAATAGGGCATATTTCGATTAATAATTAACGGATCGATGGTTATCGACAGCTACTTTCCCACAAAGCGGCGGGTATGAGTATAGATAAAATATTTTAAAATGAATGTCAGGCACCCATAACGAGGAGCACAACGGCGAACTTTCGCCGCGTATCGACGCCGAACGGCGATAAGGGCCGATATTCGAAGCGGCGACGCAATTCAAGTCAGGCGCGTCCGATTGCGACTCCAAATATTTAAAACGGCTCGTTATGATACACCGAAAAATGATAAAAGCCGACGACGTCGGAAAAGAAACGTCCATAAGTCGCGTCCTGCGGGACATCCAGCTCGGGCGAGAGGGCGGCCGTTAAATTTATATGAGCAGCTGAAATAAATTAGTACGTCGCGTCCGCTTTGCGCAATGAATTATTTAAAAAAGCACCCTCCTGCAACGCCAGCAACAACAATTGTATTTAAATTGTTCTTCGGGCCATTTCGCCGTCTGATTAATGTTTCGAATTACTTATGCTAATCGCGATCACCGTTTTCGTGTTCGAAATTCGGGCGAAGAGCGACAATTAGTAATATCCAAATTGTTTGATAAAATCGTTATGGTACAATAACAAAACACGTTTTTTCGAACAAAACATTAAAATTGATAACCGATGTAAATTCAGAGCGAGGACTTATCGCGCTTTTCCAGTATATGAAAAAATGTTTCCGGCGGACAAGAAGCAGTCGGCCGATTCAATTATTTGTCGGTGAGCCATTTTCGTGGCCGAAGATAAATTTGCGTTATCTTTATGAGGCCAAACGTATAATTTGGTATGATAGCAATAAAACATTTTATTTTCCTCGAGCGGGCATCGCGAAGACTACCCACTGCGAACAATATAATTCCCTTATCGCGACCTCCGTATCGGGCCCCTGCGTGCTCGACAAATTACTAATATTTGACAACGCGGCGGCCCAAAATAATTCCGGAAAATCTAGGTGATTCGCCATGAAATTTTTGAGCAATCATAAACGCGGGGTCCCTCGGGGTCGGCCAGACACATAAATCAGGTTCGGTCTCGACTTTTCCACGGGCGGCGATAGCATCTGTTGCGAACGCGCCGCAGTCGCATGTCGTCATTATAAAATTAGTGTCCATTAACGTGGAAGCGTAATAAAAACGACGGAACTCAAAATTTAGATGATAATTTCCACGGGTCAAATGTTCTTAATATTCAAATCGAGCCTTCACGCGATTTTGACGCGGGGAAAACCGGCGGTCGATTGCGCCGCGGCCCGACTTTTCCCCGCGATATGGGCTCTTTGTTTAATTAAAGTCGAGGAAATTAATATAGAAGCATTTCCGGTCTGGCTCCGGACTAACGTTATTGGGGTGTTTGCTTGTAAACAACCATAACAATCGACGGTGGTTTGAGCTCGCTCGGCCGGAATAGGGTCAAAACATTCCTCAACCTCTCGCGGCCCAAAATCGACGGCACGGAATGACGAACGCGTAAATAAAATTTGCCAAGTAGTGCACCGATTCCGATGTAAAATGGATTCGGCGAAATAAAATGCCATTTAATCACAACCGCTCGTTCGATAAATACCCTTTCGTTGTTATCTATTGAAAAATTTAATTGTTAGAATGATAAAAAAATATTCAATCGGGTTAAATTTAAATTAAGAGTTACTTAAGTTGACCTCCTGAGAAGCCCTAAATAAATAAAAAAAACTCTACATTTTTTATATAAACGATCATTTTAAAAAAATCGTGTAAAACAGTGTTTTTGCTAATAATTTCTGAAAAGTGTCGACCGTGTAAAAAAAGAGTCGAGTGTACATCAATAATTTTTAATATATATGCCCAATAAAAAAATAATAATTAGACGATATATGATCATATAATAAAAATGGCATATTACCGCCAAATTTAGCTCGCGGCTGCTCCCCATTTCCTACTTTGGCTATCTCTGTAGTATTGAACATCAACGTTGAGCAAATACATGGCTCGTAGAGGTAATTATTTAGATTGGAACCGAACGGTTCAGACGATTCCCGGCTTAATTAGACAATACGCAGAGCTACGAACACGACGGGTATCTAAAACCGGGTGCAACTCTCGACGATCATTTGTTGCGATATGTATTTGCGCAGATGGCTTTTCACCTCGAGGCGACGTTTTTTTATAGAAGCGAGGTTCAATCGAACCCTGGGCGTAGAATTTGTTTTAACCGACTCTTCTTAAGCAATTGTTGTAAAAAATGTTAGGGCCGACGAGGGCGGATACGCGTCGAGTAGGAGCCGAGGGTCTGCGTCGCATGGACCCTGCCGTGCCGGCGGGCCCTAAGAATACGGCGTTGCGTGCCGGGGCAGATAGCGGCGCAGATAAATAATCTGAGGCAGATAGTCGCCGACGGACGCCTTATCGCGGCGCCCGCTTTACGACGCTCGGCCCATCGGCGTTATCGCCGAATATTCTCGTCTAGTCGTAAAGCATCCGGCCCCTTCTTCGCGATTAATTCGTTGCCAATACCATAACGCCCCGGTGGAAAAACCTATTTAGCGAAACTTTCCAGCCGGCGATAATTCGAAAATGATTTATTCATAGGGATACAGCCGTCGGCGTGTTTAGCATTTATTTTTCTTATTGTTTCGACAAAAGTGTTTTGTTTACAATGCTAATGCCTTCGGTGGGGACGCGAGAGAATCGCGGGAAGTATGAATATATACATACATCAGGGATATTCATTTTTGAGACGAGCAAATCAATTTTGGTAATACAAACGTATGCTAATGCATTCCGGTCGACGTCGATGAAAAACGTAATAATCGATGAATATTAAATAACACGAATCCCGAATATTCTTTCCATATTTTTGAATAATACCGGACGGCGCGATGAATAAAGGGCGACGATAATAAATAATGCGATTGGCGGTGATCGATTGAATTTTCCTGGCGCCCTTGCCATTTTCTCGGCTCCGCCACTTCGCGCCCAAACTCGTGACCGTCCACACAAGGCGTGAAACTTGTTAATTTATTAAAAATGTGCATACATGTGTGCACTCGCTGCGGGCAATTGACTGCGAGGAGAAATTTCAATAAAAACAATAAGATAAACGTGACATTTCCCAAATCGTAGAAACTTGCGTAGAATAGATGCGAAAAGTTTTAAAATCGCAAGATATCGATTCTCATTAATGTCTATAGGCAGTCTTCCCGAACTCTATGCTTAACTGGTTGTCTGTCATCTACGATGCTATATCTTCAAGTTGAAATGTACTGGTTTATGTCCTTCGAGGTGTACGCGTGTTCAGAATTGCTCTTTTCTTCATTTCGTATTTTTACCTCGCCTTATTTTTTATGTTTTAAATAAAACATGAGGGAAATATACTTCTGTTAATTTTTAATCTTTCGCAGCACCCTTAAGTATTTTACCCGCTGTATGTAATATACATATTTTTTTTATCTCATTATTATGGGTCGAATAAATGTTAATATTAAAGAATGTATAAAAACCATGTTTTTTTATGTAAACTATAATAATATTATAATGTTCTGGCATTGTAAATGGCAGTCGGATTGGAAAAGGAGGATAATTTAATCAAATAGTCATCAGGAAAAAATCTAAGCATATATCTTAAAGCTAACAACACCGCAGAGAATGTTAGACCATCCTGCGGTGCGACACTATTTTAGTTAATCCTTTATGGAGAACGACCCCGATATGTGAACGAGGAAAGAATTACTAGAATATATAAAAATAGCAAGCCTCTCGTAATATTGGTCGATGAAACTTCAACTCATATAATGGGAACTCCGGTAAAAGTTTATCATATCTTGAGTCTCATTTACCTATAAATGATAAAAACGCGTTTATGAAATATTAAAACATCACTTTTTAATAAAATATTGTTGTTATTTCCAAAATGTCCACTATTTTTAACAATAATAATGACTCAATGTTCAGAGGGTAATTCACATTTTTTTATAATTTAGGATAAAATGTAAAAATGAGGCAAACCCAGATACTCTTCAGCTATTACTTGCAACAAAATGAAACATGTAGAATTTGGCAATGCTACCGTACATTTAATTTGGTGTCCTGGAAACACTGCGGGTGCAAAACACTTCCTTAACACAATCGTAGTAGTAGATTAAAACAATTATCCGTTTAAACATGTTCTATAATATGTTATAATAAATTTTATTTTTATAAAAGATCCTTGTTTATTTTTGTGTTTTCTACTAAGAAATTTTATAGTAAATTATGATTAGTAAGTTTAAACTTTTAACATCAAATGTATGGCTAAGCAATACATTTTACTTGCTCTAAATGCTAAATTGACTAATCAAGACATCATTTTTTTTTCGAAAATAGATGCTAAAAACTCGTATTTCTACTTTTCAATAGTTCTAATTTAAATATGTTACTTAATTTATTTTTTCAACTCACTGGTTAATTTTCAAATAAATACATCCGCATGCGACCACACATAAATTTTCAGTTAAACGATTTATTTATTTTAATTGCCATCAAACCTCCTCATTGATGATCGAAAAATTACATGAAAGTCGATAAATTTACTCGTTACATTAGATTGTTTTTTTCTGATTCTGATGTAAATTAACGAAAAAATAATTTTGACCAAACCTGAGTTTATCGTGGGACGTTTTAACTAGGAAACTGCTTAAATCGACGGTCATTTTTACCTGTAACGAGAGAAAAAGAAAAAATGAGTTCTATGAGTGTCGGGCGTAAACACACAATATGTCGAGGACGTCGAGAGGTGGGAGAGCTCATAAAGACTGTGTACACTTGTTTAATATCGCGATAAATCAGCTGGGAGAGCGAGCCCTGTGTTCTCGTCCGGATTGTAAAAATGGAAACATATGAAATAATTGTAGGGCCATTAACACGCAGTTTGTCGGAGCGAGTCCCGAGTGCGCGTCCTGGCGCGAGGCCAAGCATCATAACTCACAATTAAGAGATCGGCGTGCTGCCACCTACTTCATTATTAATATCGCCCGCAGATTTCCCTCCTCCGGCGAACCCGCGCTCCTCGCGCATCAATCAGTGATCTACAGGAGATTCCGCGTGAGTTATAGGGCGCCGCCTTTGTGTTGTGTTTGACACGATTTTAAACGAATTGCCGGCGGTCACAATTTAAAATTGAAAGAAAAGCCGTCGTCACCGAAGCGTAGTAATTTTATAACGCTATAAAAAACATGAAAAGTCGCGGAATGCGGAAGCGCCGAGTCGACGTCGAGCTTTGCTTCTGTACGATTTGAACGTCCTTTGTTGCGGCGCGGGAAATTGATATTGTTTTATTGGATGCGTTCTCGGAAAAGTGACGTTCGCCGGAGCCGGCAAAACGCTGATAAAAGTAACGCCTCGATCTGCGTCGGAAAATATTATGCGATTGTTTTGGCAACGGGCGCGTCCCTTCTTATTTAAATTCGCGACGTGTCGCCGGCAAAGCTTTCTCGTATATGAGATCGTATGAGAAATTGGTAATGCCAATGTGCGGCAGCTCGTTTGCGGTGGACCAGTAAAAGGCCCCGGGAATATATTTTTATGTGTATGACACGTAGTCGAGAGGATGATTTGACGCTCTCCTGCAGGACCATAACCGGGAGTGGCCGGTCGGAACGAGCCCCCGGAGACTGTGCCCCCGCTCCCTCCCCCGGGCCCGGCCGGGTGGCGAGCGCCGTGCTCCTCGCTTTACGGCTTATCCTGAAAATATTCATCGGACATAAATTTTTATGCCGCAAATATCGCAACCTTTGTTTTCCGATTTTATTTTTATTCTCTTATGCTCGCCGAATACAATTTCGTCCATTTTATTCGACCCCAGTGGAGATGTCCTGTGCGACAATAAACGGATGACATGCAATGACATAATCGGACGGAATCGGGGTTAGGTCGAAAAGGTCAGCCCAATTGTTTTCAGATAACTAACGCGTATTAGAACAATCGTATTCAAAATTTTGATTAAAGTTAATTCCTCGCTGCTCGCCTGTTTCGTCGACGGTCTAATTTCTTCGAACGATTGAAGATCAAAACTGAGAATAAAAATGCCTAAATTGCTAGGAAGAGTCCCCTTCTCTTCGAGTCCTGCAAGTTAAATTTGCCTTATACGGATACATCGATGTAATTAGTATCGATGAGGTATAAGCAAACTACAGCTCAGCCTTTATTTGAATTTCTACA
The DNA here is from genome assembly GCA_022495035.1 of Philopotamus ludificatus. Classification (NCBI taxonomy): domain Eukaryota; kingdom Metazoa; phylum Arthropoda; class Insecta; order Trichoptera; family Philopotamidae; genus Philopotamus; species Philopotamus ludificatus. Next base: position 295,284 of record JAGXCT010037242.1, on the reverse strand, counting down.
AATTTTACTTCTTTATGCCTTTTAGCTCATCTCTAAATGAAATTTAATGAATCGTAACAGTGAATATAAATTTATCAGTATACAAATAAAAACAATGAATTTCATGAGCTCCTCATTAAAACATTGCAAGCTAGAATATATGTCCTTTATATGTTATTATATTAAT